>ML826772.1:0-45000 GCA_009831015.1 Picea engelmannii
TTTGTAATTGTTACACTTATTGGTAACATGTCCTCATTGGGACAATATGTCAAGTACATTAAACAAAATCCTTGATTTTCAAAGAAAAATATTCCAAAACATACAACTTGCGGTAACATTCAATTATATTGATTGTCATTCATCAGTTGAATTGTTGACATTGCGTGCATGCCTTCATTTCTTCATCATTTGTAGGCGATATTGTACTTTGTTTTTTTAACACAATGTTTTCTTGATCAATTTATTTTTTATGTTTCGCCCCTTCTTCTTCCATCTACAAACATAGAAATAAATTGTAATAAGTATACCTACATTTATATATAGTAGAATATACATGATTTCATAAATAAAAAAACATACCTTATCACCAAATCTTTCATAAACAATACACATTCTTTTGAAGACATGCTTCATGAATTCTCTCAAAATATCCTCTGACGTCTGCATTCCATACTTTGATTCCTTCATGTTTAATACGACACGACAAAGCACAGTCGATATAATCAATATAAATTTTTATTTATTTTTCATTAATTATAAAACAAGGGAAGTTAAAAAACATAGCTACTTACAAATTGTTCAATTAAACTTTCATTCTTCAACATATACTCACAATCCATACTTAACCCAATGTTTATGAATTCATGGGTTGGTTCCTCTTTTTATGTTAACACCTAGTAGAAGACATCCATGGATAAGTGTAAAATAATTATTTAAATATAAATATCACAACAAACATGAAATCTTAAGAAAGACCGAAAATGTAAATACTCACAAAGTTTGCGACCAATCCTTTTATTCATTGCCGTCCTATCTTATGTGTTGAATGGATTATTTATTTATTTATTTTTTCTGTGACAAAACAATTGAAAAGTAGTATTTCACGTGATACTTAAATTTGACGTACATAAAAGAATAAATAAATGATTACATACCTCTGATGCACATTGTAGTTGGGATGGCTCCTCTTGCAAAACAATTATGTGCATTTATTTTAACATCTTCTTCTACACTTTTTTGGAAATCCCTACCGACATGTCTTGGTTTTCCCCTTGTTTGTCCCTTGGAATTTTCAAAATCTCATTGAAAAGAAAAGATATAAAAATTATTATTAAAAAAAAAAGATCCCGGTGCATATACTAAGATAATTAGAATTAGGGTGTCAACAATATTTATACACACTGGTGCGTCAAACATATATATACACACCGGTATGGTATAACAATGTTATTGTAAAATTGAAAATGTTTTACAAAGTTTTGTATTCAACTGTTGCTTTATGAATTAAGAAAAAAAAAACTTCTTAAGTACTATTTATTACGCATCATCGAGCAGTAAACAAATTTAAGAAATGACGATTTCCATATAAAAACAATAATTTTTCCATTCTAAACTCAATGTTGCACTTTGTAAACAATGCGCCCTGATGCGTATTTAGGTAAAATGTGCATTGCCGACCACGAAAAAGATTTTTTAATAATATTTTGAATTGAAGTAAAGAGATGCTAATTATAAACAAATATGCGTCGGTAGACTTACTATGTATAGAGCACATCGGTCACTGCAAAGGCATTTTTTTTTTTTTGACAACGACAGGATGGTTTGGGATCCAATGCAATTAGTGGTTCATTGCAATGGATAGGAAACTCCCATATATAAATAAACAAGCCCTATAAAGAAGTTGTGCTTAAAAAAATTTCTTCTTGTGAAATATAGAAGGAGAAAGTAAATGAACAGTGAGAAAATTAGGCTTCCAATACATTTTTTTTGTTAGAAATTCCCATCACTTGCGGGGCCAAAATTTAAACCGTTGGATAAGAAACCACAACCTAGGGGCATTTAAGTTGTCAAAATTACTCTGGGATCATACCCGGCCTGGGCCGCACCAACCCTTAACATGGAGGGATTTTTTGGGTGTCTTCTCCCAACTAAACACATTGTAAGGGTATTGAACTCGGGTTTCATTTGTTAGGCAACCCGAGTTCACTATAATAAAAAAGCAATGATAATGTAACTATGAAACCAGATTGAGATCGAGTAACTATTTCATATTTTGTAAATCCAGATTGAGATTTCTTGTATAGTTGGGAATAAAAAAGCAATGATAATGTAGAAAAAAACAATGATTTTTAAAGTGTGTTTTCAAGTTATAAAATTTATTCGATGTTATTTTTGAAGTTATATAGTTCTATGCTACCCAAGATGATGGTTTTGGATCAAATGCAAGAAAAAAATAATTATAATATCAAATGGTCAATTCTTCAAATTCTAGTGCCGCCTCATTCCGTATCTTTGGAATTCCTTCAAGTTCTCTCATGCCGATTGTAGTACTTCTAGATTTTATTGATAATTCATTTATCTCATTGAATTCATGTTATGTAATTAGGTGTAGATTAATAATTGTTCATTGAATTTTGCAGGATCAAGATTCATGATCGATTTCATATTCTCAAGATACTCCCATGGTCCCAAAATTCCACAAGCTCTTATCAAGAGAAAGATACCGCAAGCAGATGTTTGATGAAAATGGACAACTTCTTTACCCTACCAATCCTAACATGGCATCTTCCAACAACCAAACTAGGTCAAAGATATTACACTGTGAATTTGATATCTTTTATCTAGACAACCCCGTAGGGGGTAAGAAAAAGATGATTGAGTAATTGTGTTTTTGGATTTTCAATGGAACTTATGAAAATGTGTTTCTTAATTCGACATTTTTTTTATAAAGGGGTTGGTTTCAAGTTTATTATTGGGAAAACATGTTCATCATTCTAATAAGTGTTTGGTATAATGTTTGAACATATTAAAATAATTTTGTTACTGATATTATCGATGTAATGTTCAATATTTTTACTATTAGGATTTTGATGGCGAGGGACCTGTCCACCATCTACCATTGCACCCCACTACAATGTCAAGTCACAATCTTGTTTCTGAATGAAAAGATCTCGGAGAGGTAGCATATTGAGAATGGTTGAAACAACCACCTATTCAATTCCCACTACATCCTGTGTCACCAATTCAAAACCTCGACAATAATACTAGTTCTTCACCTGTTGGGGATGACGACGATGATATAGAGGTTGGTATGGATGATTTATTGCAGGATACCCAGGCCATGGAGGGAATGTTGTTAGATGCATTCCAACAAAATGAACTAGGGGATGACGTTGATGTCGAAGATATCTTCTACGAAATCCTGCAATTTGCTTCCACCACCCCTCTATTTGGTCCAGTACAAGAGTCTGCAAGGTCTACCCAGCTAGGGAAAACAATGTTACTGTACAGATTGAAAAAAATGTATGGTATGTCAGACATGTGTTTCTCGACACTTTTGAGGTAACTAACCATTAATTCCCCTAAAATTTTAAGGAATATTGTCACACAATGAAGGAAGAAAAGGGATGATTTTATTCATGTTTAATGACAATGTAAATTTATAATTCCAACTAATTGTAGGTGACTCAAAGATAAGGTACTTCTGAGTGATAATCGTTTTCTTGATAGTTGTGCAGAGGCAAAGAAAATACTGAAAATGTTGAGTGTTGAGTACATATCATACAATGCATGTCTGAATGATTGTATTCTATATAGAAACAAATATGCAGACAAAGATATATGTCCAGAATGAGGGCATGACATGTACCATAAAAAAAAAACAAGGGTAAGACATGTTGGAACACATATAATCCTGAAATTTTGATCTTTTCATTCTCCACTTCATGAAAAATATAATCTTTCCCAAAACGATAACTTAGAAAATAACTTTCGAATTTTAAATCAAATTCATTTCTGGTCAATTAATAGTAGGGAGCGCACAATATCCACCGTTGATGAGTTTCCCCTTTTTTGATCGAATGACACTAATAACTCCTAAGTTTTGGAGCCGTCTGAATTTTAAAGAGGCAAATCACTAAAGGTCTCTTCAGAGCTTCGCTCTTTGGGCGATTCTATAAGTCTTAACGATAAAAGCTTCGAACTTCGAATCATCGAAATATCAAAATGCCAAAGTATTAAATGTTAATTAATTAAGTTAATTATGATCAAGAGATAATTAATGAATTCACACTTTGGAGTTCGGACGCTTACCCAGTATCATATTCTAAAATATTCGAAGTCTAAATTTCCGAAATGATTAAAGTTAAATATGATTAATTAAGAGTTTTACTAGATAATTAATCACTTCGCAGTTTCAGGTTTCGGGAATTTCCTTTCAATCTAGATCTAAAATTACTAAAGTCTGAACTCCTGAAACACTCAAAATTGACACACCTTGTTAAATATGATTAATTAAGAGCTTAAAAGCGATTATCCAAGAATTAACCTTCCCAGACCTAGGATTCGGGGAATTTTCACTCTATCTCATCTAAAGCTCACGAATGATGAAGTATTAATGATATGTATGATTGGTTAAAGTTCATGATCTGAATTGCGATTAACAATTTTATTCAGTGAAGAGATTATAGACCTCTCTTGATTGAAGGCAGGCTAATCTTATGGCGCCACGAAAAATTCCAAGAAAACTTGATGGATTAGGTTTCAGAATCTAGCGGAATGATAAACCAGTTCAAAAGATGGATAAACTAAGAAAGGGACCAAATATAGCAGGGAAAGGGATAAATGGATAGAAAAAGGGAAAACAGACTCTCTGGAGTGATAAATCCCTGAAGTGGAGAGATCTGGCGCTACATGTCCTTTTGATTTCAATGACAAAGATTTACTTCGGAACTCCAGGCTTTAGGACTTCGGGAATTCTCGCTTCACACATTTAACATTCTTCCAAAGTGGTTATTCCTAAAGTGAGAGATCTGGCGCCATGTGTCCTTTTGATTTCAACGAAGGATATTTACTTCGGAACTCCGGGCTTCGGGACTTCGGGAATTCTCGCTTCACACATTCAAATTTCTTACGAAGTGCTAAATCCTCGAAGTGGAGAGATCTAGCACCATGTGTCCTTTTGATTTCAACGGTGGAGATTTACTTCAAAACTTTGGGCTTCGGGAGTTTTGAAATGCATAACAACACAAACCTTCTGAAGTGTCATATCTGTCGACATGCGTCCACTTCGATCAACGGTCTAGATGGACTTTGGGATTTCTTTACTCAACACTGCTTACCTCCTCTCGGAGTATGAAATAGATGAATTCTTGGATCGTCTGACACATGTCCCCTGCTCAGATCGACGGACATGAATTGCACGAAATTCACTCTATATTCTCTACATATGACCAAGAGTTATGACCTGAGCTTAAATTTGGGTGCTTATCTCATTCTGCAAAGATTGACCGCCGAATTTTAATGGATCATGGAAATCAGAGGCTCACGAGTATTCGACATGTCAAATTTGCACGAGGTCTAGCCCTAGATAGAAGCCCCGAAGTTGCAGATCAGGCGCCACGCATCCTCGAGAACGAACAGTCAATATTCACTTCAGGAATCCGGGATTGGGGAGTTTCAACTTCCCCCCTCCTGTTTTCCTCTAAAGCAGCTTCTCCCGGATTTCATAGATCTTTTCCTTGTGTCCTCTTCAAATCGACGATCATCATCCACTTCAGAGCTCTAGCTCTACATGAAAATCACCCCTGAGCTATGAAGTTCCAAAGTATGTGGAAGTCATTAGTTCAGACATGTGGCACTCTCATCAGTGACGACACCTATCATCCAGCTGGTGCAGACACATGTCACTTCTCTTTTCATGACACATCATCATAGTGACGTCAGACCATTGCATTAGATCATCCTTCGAGAAGTGTTCTTGTTCAGTGCCAAAGTAGCGCCATATCCAAGCGTGCTTAGAATGATCCTAAAGTTGGCAGGTGGATAAACCTTAGCAATGGCGCTAAACTTAGTTGTTGCACCCAAATCGCAGATCGCGACCAGATCAATGATCACGTTTTATTGTGGGGACTTAACATGCTTGAACGATAAAATTCTTGAGTGGTCCCGCAATTGAAACTGTGGTATAGTAAGAGAGCTAAGTGGCATCACCCGATGTATTGCGGGATGAAATGCGGTTTACTTCAAACCACCCCCTCGTGCCCCCGAAAAATTGAGAAACATAAAAGGAGGCTGGAGAAACACCTATCATCCACATCATGTATCCCGTTCACCCTCCAGCTTGTCACACCTTCCACATCGGTTACCCCTCTTACCTCCATTTCACTTTCATTTTTCCACGGATGCTTACTTTTTCCTAAGTTCGTTATCCATTCCTTGACGAACCATGCAAATCTATCCATTCGATTAACCTTCTCCCTCTAAAGAAGTGTTTCTCCCAGTAGGTGAAGAGACAAAAGAAAATGCCAGTGAAGCCCATAAGATTTTACACCCTCTCATTTCATTTCAGATATAGTTTATCTTAGTTAAATATTGTAAGAAGTCCAGTCGTTTTGAGTTGTGACAAATTTTGTATAAATACACAGATTCAAGATCTTTTCAAGGCTGCTTCTTGCCGGATGTAATAGAGAAAACTCTCCTTTTTTGAGTATTAATACAAGTGCAGACAGAGATTCCAAATTTTGTTTAGTTTGAGTTGTGTGTTTCTCCTGTATTTCCATATATCTGAATTTCCTTATGTAATTCTTGATAAGTGATTGATTGCAATTTAGTATCACAACTACTGTAATCATATTATCTTATTAATTCGCTAAGTGAGCAGTTTTTCCTCTGTAATTGTTGTAAGTAATACAAGACCTATAAGCTATTTGAATTGATGCATTTTATATCTTGTTCAAGAGTGCATTCTCCACTTTTCTTCTGCTACAACAAGGTGAGACTCTTCAGTAATTGATGCCTTACTTTGTTTAACAGTTTTGTAAGTTTCTCCCACACCATTTGATATTTTAATTGTGAATCTGAAAACAAAATACGACCTCTGTAATGTTCTATTATTAATTTCATTTAAGATTTTTTCTTATATAACTAAAGGTAGAAAAAACACTCTTTAAAACTTTCCTGATGCTTGACATTAATCTTTGAGCCTTAAGTTTAATCTCAGGAACAACATCTTTTTGGCGTCGTTGCTGGGGACGGAGAAACAAAGTTATTTTCCCTTGGGAAAATGACAAGGTAAATTTCTATCTTTGATGGTGAACAAAGATTGAATACATAAGTAAGGATTATTTTTATTTTTCACTTGGTGACTCCACCGTAGATAAAATAGGCATTTGGTCGAAAAAATACCAGAAAAGATCTAGACGATAAGCAAACCACACCAGTATTAGATCCCAAAAATCTATTAAAACCAAATGGATACCTCAAATCGACTACTGCGTCAGTAGGTAAAGTATATCAACCCAAAGTTACGCAAGTTAACACTAAAGTTTAGATCGAAGAACTAACCCATGAAGTAAGTTTTAAACAAGTAACCTCTGTGGAGGCATCAACTAGTAAACCCGAGGCTAAGCTTGAGAATCCATAGGTGATTATTCCCGAGATAAAAGTTGAGATTGACTTGAATGATACTCCTACCAGTCAGAACAAAAGACCCCATTTGATACTTGTCTTCGTTGATATTCTGCCGATTGTAACCTCGTCCAAAATAAAGGTTCTAATTTCTTGAAGCTCTAAAGAAAATATTTTATACCTTGATTCATCCCCTATCGATTCTCGTATATATACATCTTGTAAGTTTGAGGAAACCAACCCAAATTTCCCTTTTCCTCCTCTTCTAGATTTTTCATCTACTAACAACCTCTTCCCAGAACTTCCTTCACCACATCCCGAAGTAGTCGAAAGGTCACTACTTCAGTCCCTCAAAGTTTTTGAAAATCCCGTTTTTAACTCCCGAAGTTCATCCCCTAGACTTCCAATGGCTACTGCTGGAGGAGGTACTGCTGGAGGGGGTGGCGCTGGAGGAGTAGGTGGTCAAGGAAAACCTCCACCCCCTAGAATATTTGCCAAGGTAGATGCCAAATATGCTCCCTTGGTCCTCCCTTCCCCCCTTCATGATTTTCCCGAGAATTATACGAAAAACCTACCAAAATTCATGGGAGAGGGAGATTTAACCGCAACTGAGCACATATCCTTTTTTGATCAGTTTGATGATATCCTGAGGATTGAACATGAAGATGTCTACTCAAGACTGTTAGTACAAAGCTTCAAAGGACAAGTGAGAACCTAGTTTCGAGGACTCTTGGTAGGTTCCATACAGTCCTATGATGAGTTAGAAAGTTCCTTCCTAAGACAATGGGGAGAGAAGAAGGACCATCTCTATTATTTGACCGGATTCAGGGCTTTAAGAAAAAATAATTCTGAATCAGTTCTCGAATTTATTCAAAGGTTCAACAAACTGTACAATAAAATCCTAGCTGAGGTCAAACCCTCTCAACTTGCTGCAAAGGTAACTTTTGCAGGAGCATTTGAACCTGAATTTTCTCTCCTCTTAAGAGAAAGAATATCTGCCACATTAGCAGGGATGCAGGTCAATACCATAGAAATAGAATACAATATGATGGCATCTGGAAAATTAAAAACTAAGACTGAGATGGTAATCCAGGTGGATATTGGTGGCCACCCGCCTATTCCACTTGGACCCACACCATTGTTTGTTTCAGTTTTCCAGTTTCCTTAATTGTAGCACCATTTACTATTTTTAGTAGTTTTTCGGGTCCTGAACTTCCGGAGCCGTTTTGAGGCCCTAAATGACTTTTTTTGGCATCAAATGTTCGACCAGAGGTTGGACCAAAATGTACTGAGGAACCTTCTATCTCGATATTAGATGATAGACTGTGGGATCCCAAAGTGTACCCACACTCATTCAAAGAAGATTTTAGTAGTGGCTTTTGCCGTGATATTCTTCTTACATGCCATCATAATGGACATCTTCGAGAATTTGTCAACGACCACAAAAAAAAATTCATTTCCATTCTTAGTAGAAGGAAGGCCTGACATGTAATCCATGGAGATGGATTCCCAAGGCCGACTAGGGGTAGGCAATGGAGTATAGAGGCCTTGCTTTTTCATGGTCAGTTTGGCAATGTCGTAAGCAGTGCAGGACTTGATGTTCTTCCCGATATCCTGTCGAAAGTTAATCCAATAGAAATACTTTTGTAGTACTGCCACAATTTTCTTGACCCTGAAATGCCTAGCGACCCGACTGTAGTGCGCCTGCCAAATCATCTTGGCACGCTCACTTGAAGGAACACAAATGTTTCCTAGGTGACATAGCAGGGCATCCTGGAGGTGAAAATTAGGAACTTGCTTTCCCTCCAAGAGCGTATTGTATGTGTGGCTGAATTTTGGATCACTTTTGTAGAGAAGCAGCCAATCGAAAGTCTCGTGCCCACAAGAGTTGAGCACCATGGTTAGCGCCATGATAGGTGGTAGGCTGAGGTAGTCTGCAAAATTATTGGTGCTTCCTTTCTTGTACTTAATGTTCAAATGAAATTGTTGCAGGTATGTGGACCACTTCTGATGGTGATCGTTCTGGAACTTCCCTTATGTCTGTATGAACTGCAAGGGTTGGTGGTCTGTGTGGATGACCATTTCCTTTCCCAAAATGTAATGCTTCCATTGTCGGGAAGCCTGCACAATGGAATACATCTCTTTGTCATAAGTGGGATACTTATGTACTGTGTCGGAAAGTGTCTCACTATGATATGCCACTGGATGCCCATGTTGAGTAAGGACCTCCCCAATAGCATAGTCAGAGGCATCTGTCTCGATCTCAAATGGTTGTTGCAATTCTGGTAATGTGAGCACTGGTGCAGAGTAGAGGCGATGCTTCAACTCTTCGAATGCCTTCTGTTGAGATTCAAACCAAAATAAGTTTTCTTTCACTCCTCCCTTGGTGACTTGACTCAAGGGCCAAGTGATATGAGAGACTCCCAACATTAACCTATGGTAGAAATTGGCAAGACCCAAAAAGCTGCAGAGCTCTGTTAGGGTGGTTGGGGATGCCCAATCCCGAATGACTTGAATCATGGATGGATCCACATGCACACCCCTCTCATCAATAATGTATCCCAGATACTGAACCTGGGTCATGCCAAAAGTGCACTTCTCCAAATCGACACACAAATTGTGTTGCCGCAGTGTTTGGAGGACCTGTCGAATGTGGTTGAGGTGCTCTTCCCAAGTCTGGATGAAGATCATAATTTCATCCAAGTACACCACTACAAATGAGTTGGTGAATGGTTGCAAGATGTCTTCCATTATCCTCATGAAGGTTGTAGGGGAATTCGTCAACCCGAAAGGCATGGACATCCATTCGAAAAGGCCCTCCTTGGATTTGAAGGCAGTCTTCCACACATCAGAGGGTTCGATTGGTACCTGGTGATACCCAAACTTCAAGTCCATCTTGCTGAAATATTTCACCCCCTTGAGTTGGTCCAGAAGGTCATTAATCTGTGGGATCGGGTACCTATTCCGGACAATGATCTTGTTCAATGCTCAATAGTCAATGCAGAGTCTCCAAGTTCCATCCTTCTTCTACACGAGCATGATCGGGATCCCACAGGGAAATGAACTTGGCCGGATGTGACCTTTCTACAATAGCTCTTGAATCTGCCTCTTGATTTCTTCATTCTCCAGAACAGAGCACCGATAGGTTGGTTCATTGGGGAACGACACACCTGGGGTTAGATCGATGGGGTGCTTGACCTGAAAGTGTAGAGGCACCCCTGTGGGGGAGGTGAAGATGTCCTCGTACTCCTCCATGACCTTATCCATCTGTTTCTATCATGAAGAGGGGCCCTGTCTGGAGTTCATGGCCACAATCTTCTTCTTTCCCTGAGGGCAGATCATCAGGAATTTTTTTTTCCTGGTTTTGGCAATGAGCTTACTGCATTGTTTTGCAATAACCAAAGAGATGGATGTAGGGGGTGCTATTTCTAGTATCCTGTACAACTTATTGCCCAAAGTAATAATAACAACATGAGGCCTGGACTCATACACAACATGTCGCTTCCACAAGTACGGTTGGCCTAATAATACATTGGAAACATCAAGAGGAGAAATGTCACATAATACCTCACCCGTGAAGGGCTTCATGCTATAGGGAAGGCAACATTTTTGGATGACGTGGAGGTCCCATCCTTGGTGCAACCACCCGATGGTGTATGGTTGTGGGTGTGCTATGGTCAGCAAGCCCAATTGTTTCATGACCTCTACTGAGATAAGTTTCTTCTGGCTCCTGCTGTCAACAATGAACTACAACGGGGAACCCTTTACCCACATCTGGTAATGGAAGAGGCGCTCTGCTTCCTCTGGATCTTCTGGTTCCTTCTTCTGGATCTTTGTGGTGGAAAAGGTGGCATTGGGCTCCACATTGATAATCAGCTTCCCCCTATCATTCCCCTTGTCGAGTTCTGATTTAGAGTCGGAGCCTGCATTCTATTCAAAAGCCTTAAACTCGACTACTAGTGACTTCTTGGCTTGACACTCACTTGTGTTGTGAGTGGAACACTTATGGAACTCACACCACTTCCCCATGTCCTTTTTTGTCTTCGTGGTGTTGTTATTTTCTTGTGGCTTTGGCGGGTTGTCCTGGGCCACCCCACCTTGGCTTGGTCCTTTGTTTGGCAGCTTGGGGGTACCTTTCCCTTGCTTCTGATTCATAGACCCAAAGTCTCGCTTCTTCTATTTGAAGTTCTGCTCAATCTTGGAAGCATACTGGTATGCCGCACCAAGCGAGGAGATGACGAGGAACTCCATTTCCTCCTGAATGTATATATGCAGACAACTGCGGTACTTTAACACCGAATGTTTCTATGAATCTTTGATACCCAACTTTGTGCATAGGGTATGAAACAGATTCGTTAGCTCATGCACATCTTGGTCCCTTTGCTGTCGTAGTGTAGTCCATTGTATGTATTTGTCCTCATAACTCACCACAGGATAATATTGTTCCTTGATGGTGTCTCAGAAATAATTCCAAGTGGGTGCGACTGAGAATAGAGAGGGTTCCCCCTCACTCTGTTGCTCCCAGTAGGTTTCGCACCAGTCCTTGACATGGGGGACGACTTTAAGGAGTGAAAAAATAATCCTTTCTCGGTCGAAAAAGTCATGAACCGAGAAATATCCTTCTAACAGATTCAACCATCTATCTACAACATCTACATCTATTTGTCCCTCAAATATGGGAATGTCAAAGTTTACTTGTACCTTAAAAGGAGTGGTGCCTCCAGAGTGGCTGCTGAATGTAGATGCGCTGCTAGTGGGCAATCATTGAAGGATCTGGGAAAAGTTGTCCATAATTGCATTCCTTTGTTTCTTGAGGGCCTCCTCGAGCAATAATTTGATAGGATCTCCTTCTCCCTCATCTTTCATTTCTTCCCCCATGGATGGCCGTCAAAGTTTACGAGGCTGATCATGCAATAGTTCAACCAGATCGAGACCTAACTCCTTATACCCTGACCTCGTTGGGGACATGCAAAGAAGGATCTAGAAAGAGTAGACTACTCTGATACCACTGATCCAGATTTATGCAGGAACACAATGAAATACATAAATACCCATAAACGCAGAGATGTAGCGGAAATAAAACTGCATTTCATTAACAACAAATGACTGAAATATGCTTACATATAGAATGGAAATAAAATAGCTAGGGCGCTAGTAGATTATCTCTGAGAAGAGATGTGGCGGCTACTGGATTCTTAACTCTATGTTACAATGAGGCTTGAAGGCCTATATATTATTGAGAAACAATGGAAAACCCTAAACATCCAAAAACCTAACCCTAGGAGATGAAACACCAGAATATGGGCCCCGTTAGGGTAAATTGGTACATCATATTCCCGGGGTCGTAACTTTGGCATACTATCTCCGTTTGATGCACATGATACATCGTTAGAAAGATCTATCTGAGGACTACACTGTTGATAGTGAATATTGATTCTGTAATGGACTCATATTCGATGAATACGAGTTCATTCCAGAATTGATATTCATTGTCAGCAGTGTAGTCCTCAGATAGATCTTTCTAATGATGTATCATGTGCATCAAATGAAGATAGTATGCCAAAGTTACGACCCTAGGAAATAGATGTATCAATTTACCTCGACGGGGCCCATATTCTGGTGTTTCATCTCCTAGGGTTATATTTTTGGATGTTTAGGGTTTTCCATTGTTTCTCAATAATATATAGGCCTTCAAGCCTCATTGTAACACAGAGTTCAGAGGCCAATAGCCGCCACATATCTTCTCAGAGATAAGATACTAGTGCCCTAGCTATTTTATTTCCATTCTGTCTATAAGAATATTTCAGTCATTTGTTGTTAATGAAATGAAGTTTTATTTCCACTGCATCTCTGCATTTATGGGTATTTCTGTATTTCATTGTGTTAATGCATAAATCTGGATCATATGGGAACCAAAGAACCTAGACATTTCAAAGAACAAGCCAGACCCTCTGGATCCAACAAATCTGCAGAAGAAAAGATGGATGATATGTCCAAAATAATCAAAGATTTATGAAACAAAATATCTATAATGGAGCTAGATCAAGCCAAATCTGATACTTACACTAGAAATCAATTCAAGAGAAACCCTAACCCTCATATGCACCAAAGAAAAATAAAAAGAGAAGATCCAAAGATCCAAGCCCCGTTTAAAACTAAATTTTTTATGCAGAGGGATGATATGCAAAACTATGAGGAGTTAGAAGAAGACCTGAACAACCTTAGCGACGACGATCTTGAGCCACATTTAACCAGACAAGATTATGAAAAATCTTTAGATCTAGAATCCATGTTTAATAATGAAGAAACTATTAATAATCTGGGAGACTCTGCCTATCAAGGACTCATCGAATCAATAATGGTCGAACTCCAACAAAAGTATAATTTGAGGCCCAGAGAAAAGAATTCCCTGAATGATCCACAAAAAAATATTTTTTCACGAAGTAAAATGAATGAGGCAACAATTACTAAAATGCCAACAGAAACACAAGCTGCCCGGACAAAACCAGTTGAAACACTAGCAACACAAACTAAAAAACCATAAAATACAAAAGCAGAAGTTCCAACCAGAGGAATTGAAAAAAAAATCGGAGGTTTCAGTTTAGAAAACAAACTTAATAAAATTAAAATCCCCATGCCTCTGGTTGAGCTATCGAAAAATCCAATTTATAGAAAGAAAATTGCTAAAATGATAAATTTTTCTGATGCTGAATGTCACACAGATGTTATTAATCTACAATATGAAAGACCTATGATCATGTTCGGTCCACACATCAAAAACACCAAATATTTTGTTGCTCCATTTTATATTACACTAAATGTGCATGACCATGTACTCCATAACTACATGTTAGATTCTGGAGCCTCTCATAATTTAATGCCCAAAACTATCATGGAGAAATTGGGCCTCAAAATTACTAGATCTTATCAATACTTGTATTCGTTTGATTCCCGAAAAGTTAAGTGTCTAGGCATGATCAAATATTTGGTAGTAAATCTTGCACAGATCCCTGTAAAAAGTATCCTTATGGATGTAGTTATTGTTGACGTCCGTGCCAAGTATGACATGCTTCTATTCAGGTCTTAGGGTGCCAAATTAGGAGGATCACTTTAGCTGGACATGACTTACGCTACGATCCCGATTTTCGGTGGGAAATTCACTCGACTGTATAGAGAGACAAGATTGGCGTATACTGTAAGTGACCCCCAAAACCCAAATAATTACCCAGTATACATTGCTGATCAAGACTTAGGAAATTTTATATTATCAATAGATGACGATTTCAAAGAATGTACAGAAGAAGAAAATGAAAAAATAGAAAAAACACAGAAAAATGTAAATAATAGAGGAGGAATATGGAAAATGTTTTTTGATGGTGTGTCATCCTGCGAAGGATCAGGGGCTGGAGTGTTATTTGTAGCACCAGGAGATGAGTATGTTATTCCCTTCTCATATAGATTACAATGGGACATTGATTATATGAACAATGTATGTGAATATGAAGCTCTAGTCTTGGGCTTAGAAGCCGCCAGAAAGTTAAAAATTAAACATCTAATAGTTTATGGTGATGTATATCTTATTGTGAAACAAACAAAACAACAATATCAAGCCAAGCATCCGAGACTAAGGTCATACAGAAATTGTGCCTGGTGTTATCACCCTATAAATTATAGGATCAACTGGTGACTGGGATATTATCTGTCTCTAGTGTGTTTGTTGACAAATGATTTTTCATTCTGCAAATAATTTGAAAAGAAAAGAAAAAGAAAAGAAAAGAAAAATAAAAGAAAAAGAAAAGAAAAAAGAAAAAGAAAAAGGAAAATAAAAAGAAAAGAGGGCATAAAAGAATTGCAATAAAAGCCCCATGCAATAATAGTAACTTGGTCCATACCTTTCAAGCATGGTCAAGTTCTTTTTAAATTTGATGTTGATAGGGTAGTGAATGAATTTGGCTAAACAGTTTAATCTTAGCCAAAGTGTCTAGGTTAAAGTAGTGAATAAATCTGGCCAGACTGTCTAATCCTGGTTAGATAGCCCTAGGGTAGAGTAATTTCTTAACCCAACAGTCTAATTTGGGTTAACTGTCATAGGAAACTAGGTTAGAACATAGGTTAGTTGCTTTATTGTTTCATTCAAATAAAACCACCTTGATGTAAATGTTGCACCATGTTTCAAGTGCTTAAAAGATAGTTTGGTCAAGCCCCATGGTGGTCTCTACTTGAATAACTTTGGAAAAACCCATAAAAACGCATTTATCCTAAGTTTTTCTAGAGCATGTGTTCTCCGCTCCCCATTTATGCTCCCTGCACATGTCGACGGTCCTAATCGTGGCGCCCAGATCTACGGTGTACAGAGCATTACGGACCCCCCCGACCGTTCTGCTTTTAACCGGGGGGGGGGNGTTTCTGGAATCACTGATAACGGTTGCGCGCATCTGGACGGCTCTGGGTTGAGTGCTTAAATCAACGATCTATATTGGATTCCAGAACCCCCCGTCCGTTATGCCTTTAATGGAAGGGGGGGGGGGTCCGGAATGATTGATAAAGGACGCGCAAAGATCTGCAACTCAGAAATGAGCGCGTTGATCAACGACCCAAAATGGTTTTCAGACCCCCCCGGATGATCTATTTTTAACCGAGGGGGGGGGGGTCCGGAATGGTATTATTCCTCTGGCGGGTCCCTTGTTATACATGGCGTCATTCCATTTTCCCCAAGTCCCGTCACCATCTGATATCTGACAGACCCCCGTCACTTATGGATGTCACCTTCCATTTCTTCCCGAGTTAGTCACATCCCATAACTGTTGTAAGTCCCCTTCCCCCTTTTCACTCATGACAAGCCCCTTATTGTGACTTTTACCTCCAATCCCTAGCCGCCACGTCGCATGTCCGCATCGTTCAGCCATCGTCACCTACCATCTCACCCTCATAGTGATCCGTTGGCTATTCATTACTGGATAACACACCTGTTATCCAGCTGACCTGTCTCCCGCGCCCAACCGACCCCAGTTTTAAAACCGTTATTCCCCTTACATTCGCTATTCACCCATCGCACCAGAGAAGTTCACCTCTTATTCCTCCGTTACGTTCCGTCACCCTCATCCATAGTCATTCACCCCCATTAACGTCATGTTTATTGCAGGTACTGTTTCAGAGATGGTGCCAAAGCCCATGCAAGCAGAAGAAGAGGAGAATTCGTTTCTCCTGCCTCCTGTCGACCTGGACAAAATCCCACTGGTTGACAAAGACAGATTAATCGCACATACCAAATGAAATTTTGATTTCTCTGACCTCCAGTCATGGCTCAGGGAAGTGTTCCTGGACCAAAGTGACAAAATTGGACTCTGGGAGTCCAATTTACCCCTCTACCTTTTCCCTCAGATCCACCATTTTCCTGAGTTTGCTCTCAAGTGTCAATCTCACTATATTCCCGAACAAAGAGCCGTCGTCTCCTCTTACAGAGAGACCCTGTTCCTCATCATGCCCGAGTCCATAGAATAGATGATGCAAATTCCCCGTGCCGACTCTGCGTCTCCTTTCAACCTGGAAATCCTTACAGAGCTGTATCAGAAAATGACTTTTCCCCAAAGAGCTCAAATATTCGAGCTTTTCCTTCTCACATCCGCTCAATTCCCTTCCACAAATCCCCCTTACCCGTCGTCCATGTTCTCCACTAAGGGAAACCAGGTTATTTCTTCCCTTTTCACTCTGTTGGGATACTATTCTGACCAGTGGGTAGATGAGCCCATTATAGGTTTTCTATCCATTTTCTTCGCTGACGAAAAACCCACCACCCAGTTTGATTTCAGTTCGTTCTTGGCCGATAATATTCACGAACAGTTCGTGAATTTTGGAACGGAAGGCATGTTCAGATACATGTCCATACTGGCATACATGTTTGTTTTCTTTCAAGCAGATAAATTCAGATTTTCCATGCAGAAGATGGATGAAGATGGAAAACTTCAGGCAGTCACAACATGGACTTCTTTGTTAAAGCACAACTCTACAGAGTACAACTTCAAGGCGTTCATCGATTAGTTCTACCACCTTGTGGTAAGCATGCTGAGTGGTAGGCCCGGGCCTCGAATAAATGACGAAGTCCAGAGAATCCTGCGTCTCTCGAACAACACAAAGACCAGGGATTGGTACCTGTATCAAAATCATACCGAGATCAGAGTATACGGTTGCGATTTGGCACCGTATAAGCTGCCCAAATATTTGCCTGTCAGAATCTTTGCATTAGAATATATAAGGCATATTATGAATTCAGATGATATCCATTTTGTATCATTAAAGAAGAAGCAACAACTTCGAATCAAGGGGAAGATTGGCTCCTTCATCTGCAACAGTCGGGGCGCAGGGGAAGAAGCCGACAGGATGTTGAAAGAAATGAAGTTCTTCATGAGCTTCCCATGGCACTATGATCCTCATGGGATCATCTCAGAGATGACGG
Source organism: Picea engelmannii (assembly GCA_009831015.1). Taxonomy (NCBI): domain Eukaryota; kingdom Viridiplantae; phylum Streptophyta; class Pinopsida; order Pinales; family Pinaceae; genus Picea; species Picea engelmannii. The sequence continues at coordinate 17,861 of ML826772.1, forward strand.
TGAAGAACAAGAACATCCCGTATGTTCATGTGTCCAAACCCAAAATTGAAAAATTCGCCAATCAGACAGTGTGGGTGTCTAACACCTTGGTTGAAGTGGAAGAGAAGGTTCCCCCGACCACTGTGCCACCAACGACCATGCCATAGGTCCCTAAGGAAAAAAGGCCGCGACAAGATTTATCTCCACCTGTCACGGAGGTATCGTCTGAAGAGTTCCAGCTGCACACTAAGAGGCCCAAGATAGTTTCAGTTCCCGGTTAGACAGGGGAAAAAGAAGCCCCGCCTACCATAGTGACCAAGTCTATTATTCCTCCCTTCGGTTCGAGCCTCTATAAGGACATCTCTACAGCATTACCAAAGAAATCCACAAACTCCCCATTGGACACTCAGCAAGGAAAGACTGGGCCTAAGTTGAGCATTTTCGAGAAGTACGAGCTGATCAAGAAAAAGAACCAGACCCTTACCAGCAGTACTTACACTCAGTTTCGGAAGAAGACGTCAACTGCACAACATAGGCTGTTGTCTGCATTTGACACAGAAAAGGGTAGAATGCACATGGCTTTCCTCTAGACACAGGTAACAGAACCCAAGGTGATCACAGATTACAAGAGGGCCACCTTCGAATTCCAGATGAAGGACGTGCACCCAACAGATCAGATGGATCTACATAAATAGACAAGAGAAATGGTATTCCATACGCTGGCGCATACTTCCGCTTCTGCAACCAAATTGCAGGTGTCACTGAATAATGCTCAAACTCAACTCAAGTTGGAGAAGATATCGTCCTTTGCGAAGGACAATAGAATCAATACTTTGGAGGAGCTGGTCCTCAAGATCGAGTATGACCCTTCGAACGTCAGAGCAGTGGAGGAGATGATTAAAAAGAAGAATGTGGACATTTCCTCCTTGAGGAAACAACTGAAGCTCCCGCCCACAGAGGACTCGCAGGCGAAGGAGATAACAGAGAAATAAGGTGAGAAGGACGAAATGCTCAAGCTGCTCATGGAGAAGAATGCATAGCTCAAGGAAATGGAAGTTGAGATGGAGAGATTATTGAAAGAGAAAGAGAAGTTGAAGCCAATGGAAGTCATTCCATTGAGTGCTATCCCAATTGCAATAGTGAGCACTGCATCAGTGACAACAATCCCATCCGCAACTCCATTGACATCCCAAGAGAATACAACCGACCTGGCTAAATCCATGGAAAGGATGAACCTGCAGGAGACAAAGATCAACAGGCTTAAAAAGGAAGTGGAAAACCTTCAGGAACTCAAAACTTCCTTCCAAACTAGCCTATCTAAGGAAAAGAAGGTGACAGAGCAGCTCAAACAGGAACTTCAGCAGCTCCAGAAGAAAACAGTGGCAGGAAAGACTTTAGCTGAAGTCAAAGAGAGTGTATGGATAGACATCACTAAGTCCATAAATGAGATATGGCCCATGATCCAGATCATGTTTGAGCAAAATGAATTTCTCCAAAGGAGAAAATAGTCCATTGAGAAGATCTGAGTAGATTTGGGAGACATGCCAACACAGGCAAATGAGATTATCAAGTTCCTCAATTCTAAGACCAGGGAAGAGCTAGAAGAGATGAAGATTGAAGACAGAACAAAGACCATCCTTGAGGTCAAAAGGGTTCTGACAAAGAGAGGATTAATGCTTCAGCTGGAAGAAAAGGTTCAGGCCATGGACCTAGGGGTACAAAGATTCTTCAGTAAGGTTGAGGCCCTCCAGAAGAAAGGTTTACCTGGTCTGAAGGTAATTAATGATAAACTGATGACTCTCCCAGATTACAAGAAGAGATTGGATGACGTGTCTAAGGAAAGTTCAAAGTTTGCAGGCATTCAAGGGAGCATCACCAACAAAGCATTTCTGGATGCCCTTCAGTGGGACATCAACATCCAGCATGATATTCGATACATTTTCCTCACCAGGCCTACATTTGCCAAGTATACAGACATGGACGAAGTGTATCGAAGGCTGCTCAAAGTCAACGTGCCCAGTCATATCAGATGTGAGGAGCTCTGTGATTTAATTGATTAGTAGATGAGCTGTCCCAGTCCAGTCAGAAGAGGTTGTGCATAAACCTCGCCAACAACCTACCCCAGAAATCAGCAAGCAGTTACAACACATCATTGAGTAGTTCCTAGATTTTTGAGATTTGTTAAGTTTGTTAGGCTAAAAATAGATGTAGCATGTCCTGGTCATTTATGACAGGAACATTAGTAATTTGAGCTATAAATACTTCACCTTTTGAAGTATTGAGGGTTGTTGATCTTCACACCCTGACGCTATCAGACTGTAATATTGTTGAAGAGATCTTCCATTAATAAAAGGAGGTAGTTTACAGGATTCTTGCGTGTATTCACTGGTGATGTTTTCTCTCTAAGTTGAATGTTATTCTTGCTTCGTGATCATCTTGTTTTCTAATTCTAATCTTTGAGAGTAACGAATGTTGCAGGATTTATCTTTGTATACCCTGTTTCTGACTCGAAATATTTAAGCATTTATCTTCTGGTGCTTTCAATAAAGAAATTCTTAATTGCTTCTTTGTTGAAATTATCTTTCTCATCTTTTCTGTTGTCCATCATTTATGCTATTAAAAGATCCAGTGATTATATTATCTCAGCCTGTGAAAGTTTTTCCTTTACATTTCTGGTTCTGATCTCATATTTTTTTAAAACGCAGACCCCATAGCCCAATGGATGTTTAGACTGTATCAACCAATTCGAAAAACATTTTAACAACAAAACAGACCTATTTATTTACCTAGCCTAATATTCAAATTTGGAAACATAGCTAAATCATATAAAGAGATCCCTCTCTGAAGTTGGAAGGGCTAGATCCCAGCTTCAAAAGTGGTTGGATAAAGTTACGTTGTAAATTTCTTCTTTCATCAACCTCTAGGAAATTTACCAAGTGCTAACATAGTGGCGACTCCACTGGGTAACTGAACGAAAAAGTTAAAACCTACGTCCCTTTTTCCCTAAAAGAAAAGTTTGTATCTGAAATATTGCTCCTTAAATATTGCAAATACGAGAAGGAAGTAATGTTCAGAGGTTGATTAAAACTTTGTACATTTTATTTTCAGATTCATAAAATTAAAAAGTATATATATAAAAAACCAAAAAGAATTCTGGCTCCCAAGAAAGTCTATACTCGATCTCATCCAGATCCAAAACCTGTGAAAGTAACAGATAATCCAGAGTAGTTGCTCAGGAAAAGACCATTGTTGAAGGTTCGATAAGTCATATTCCCATTCATAAGTCCCCTTCTTTTTCAAGAAAACTTGTCTCTTCTCAAAACCTCGATATTGACACCTGTTCCGGTCAAATCCTGTCTAGGTCCAAGTCAGGTAGTTTTGTCACTGAAATCATTTTCGACCCAACCATCTTGCAACCCCAAACCCCTGAAGTTCTATCTCCCACTATTAATCAACAAACCACTCCCTCGGTGCCAGCCAATCCTTCCTTGTCCTTGCCTTCAGTCGCTACCTCGCTGAACATCTAGGTTGTCGTTCCACCTCCTCCACTCATCATGGCAGCCAGATACGCTCCCTTGGTGTTGGCCGCACCTCTCCATACTATGCCTCAATACTACCAAACTAGACTCCCACAGTTCGATGCAACAGGACCCTTGAAAGCCCAACAACATGTTGACAAAATGAATGATTATTTTGACCTACAAGAAGTTGATGAGGCTGACGTTCAAATGAGATTGTTTGCCCAAAGTTTGACAGGTGACATTAAGAAATGGTACAAAGATTTACCAGCCGCCTCAATCCCTGAACTTGTCGCTTTCCAAAGGAGTTTTCTCGACAGATGGGAGGTAAAGAAAAACCCTCTCCAAATATTGTCAGAATACGAGAATATAAGAAGAAATCAAGGTGAGACAGTACAAGATTACTGCACCCATTTCAACAACCTGTACAATGCAATCCCAACCGAAATCAAACCTCCACAGAGTCTGGCATTGATTAAATTCCCTGATGGATTTGATGCCGACATGTCATACCAACTAAGAGAAAGAAATTCTACCACCCTGGAGGACATGCAGAAAAGTGCTATTAGTGTGGAGGCCAATTTGTTGGCAAAAAGAGCATGATAGAGATCAGAGAGGAGGGTTACGATTAAAGAAGAACCTTCCATGTCAAACTCTGATTCAAAATTGGATTCTTTGGCCAGAGCAGTTGAAAGAATGATGGATAGGCTCACTATGTCAGAAAGAAATCCCCCGAGAGATGACCCACCAACTCCTCAAGTCCGGAATACTAACTTTAGGAGAAACCCTCCTCAAATCAGACAGAGAGATCCTAGGGATCAAAGAGAACAGAGAGGCCCAGATCAGCAGATCAGACCTCCCTTGCAAGAAAATTATGTTGATGAAGGGGGGGAGGTGATTGAGGAACTAGAAGATACCCATATAAACCTCATGGGCATTCATGATAACGAAGCTATCTTCCTCACCCAAGAAGAGCAAGAGCTTTTTCTTCTCAATCAAACAAAGGTAAGTGAAGAAGCTGAAGATGCAGAACAACAGGCATTTGAAAATGCCATTTTGGAAGTACATCGACAATATAATTTGCGGAGTAAAAAGACAGAAGGGAGTTCCCCAAAAAAGACAATTGAAACAAAGAAGGTAGACGAAACCAAGAAGGCCTCCGATCCAGCCATCAAGAAGATTCCTGAGAAGAGCGCTGCCGACCCTCCCGTGAAGAAAAACCTTACTATTCTGAAAAGGCCATCACAGCCCGAGGTTTCACCTATAAATCCACCAAGTACTTCTGGGTAGAAGGATATGGTGGACAAACCAGAATTGATGAGCCAAGGCAAAGCTCCAACACCTTTCAGCCTTGAGGGGGAACTGGCCAAAGTAAAAATTCCTATCCCACTCTCTGAGTTGATGAACAAAGATGTTTATCGTTCACAGGTGATTAAAGCAATGGCTATTGAATCTGACATAGGCATGAAGGCCCTAACCATTGGATCAACAAATCATTCAGACACTGTGAACCTTACTGATGATCAACCCGAGCTTCTTTTCGGACCTGAAGTAGATGGTCGAGATGATACTGGTGAGGTCACTCCTTTTTACATCAGTCTAAACATACACGACCTAATCTTGCATAATGCTATGTTGGATTTGGGTGCTTCCCATAATCTGATGTCGAAAGCAGTGATGGAGAAACTAGGACTGGAGGTCAATAGACCTTATAAGGATCTGCATTCGTTCGACTCCAATAAGGTTAGATGCATTGGTTTGATCAAGGACCTGTGTATCACCCTGGTCCAGATTCCTACAAAGAGTATGGTCATGGATGTGGTAGTCGCAGACATCCCTCCAAAATATGGAATGTTTCTTTCCCGGTCTTGGGGAGCTAAGTTGAGAGGTACCCTACAGCTCGATATGTCTTATGCCACTATCCCAGTTTTCGGACAACAAAGAAGGCTATACAGAGAAACATTGATGAAGTACATGGTCAGTAGCTAGGAAAAACCACACAACTATCCTCTTTACTCTGCACATTCTAACCTGGATTCTTTTATCCTGTATAACGATGGTGACACGGGAGAGAAAGACATTCAGCTGGGAGAGGATACATCTAGTCCGAATGAAGGCCAAGAACTCATCGAGGTCGAAAGGAAGAAAAATGTAATAACTAAATAATTACCGGCAGACTTCTGGAGCATGGATTTTGATGGAGCAGTGAGCAAAGAAGGAGCTGGGGTAGGTGTTTGGCTACATAATCACAGATCCAGGTACTCAAAAAACCATTCTTATAAATTGAATTTCCAGTGCACTAACAATATCACTGAGTATGAAGCTTTGATGCTTGGATTGAAACTTTTGAAAAAGGTTGGTGCTAAACAACTTATGGTGAGAGGTGACTCTGAGTTGATAATTAAGCAGATCAAAGGTGAGTATGCTGCGAAACACCCACGTCTTAGAGCTTATAGGAATGCTATTATTGATGCCTTGAGATGTTTCACTGAAGTAGACTTGTAGGTAATGCCGAGGGGACAAAACATTCTGGCGGATGGATTGGCTGCGTCAGTAGCCACATGTAAGATTCCTTTTTGCTCAACTCTCCCATACACGGTAGAAGTGAAGTCTCGACCAACTGTCCCCGACAACATCAGGTATTGCCAAGTTTTTGGCAATGATGATCAGATTGAGGACTTTCTTCAGTGTAAAAATGACTTTGAATGTACAAATATAGATTTAGAGAGCGAAGATGAAAATGTAAATAGATCTGATTTTGAAATTGATAGTGTAAATAGCGTAGATTCAGGAGGATTAGGAGATGACGAAATGGATGCTGATGTTTTACATTTGAAAAACAATGTTTTTCCTAGATGTCTAGTTCCTTTAGAGGACTTGTTTGATTTTAACGATGTAGCCAAGAAACCGAAAATCGAAGAAAATGGAAAAGAGGTAGAAGATTGTAATATAGGGACCGGAGAGAAACCTAAAATGGTCAAACTGTCTAAATCATTACCCCCAGAGAAAAAACTCAAATACATTGAGCTGTTCAAAGAATATTCAGATGTCTTTGCCTGGGGTTATGAGGATTTGAAGGCTTATGATACCAGCATCATACAACACAGAATTCTAATAAGAGAAGACCAAAAACCATTCAGACAGAAACTTAGGAGGATAAATCCCAAGTTGCTCCCTCTGATAGAAAAGGAAATCAAAAAAATGTACGATGCCAAAATCATAGTCCCATTGTGTTTTTCCAAATGGGTCTCTAATTTAGTCCCTACACGTAAGAAATCTGGGGAAATCAGACTTTGTATAGATTTCTGAAATCTGAATAAGGTTTCCTTGAAGGACAATTACCGTTTGCCAAAAATGGACCACATCCTTCAAAGGGTGGTCAGATCCAGTAGAATTTCTTTGTTGGATGGTTTCTCGGGTTACAATCAGGTCCTAGTTCACCCGGATGACCAAGACAAAACTGTGTTCACTACGCCTTGGGGCACTTTCATGTATGTGAAAATGCCTTTTGGTCTGATGAACGTAGGAGCCACATTCTAGAGAGCGATGGATATCACCTTTGTTGAAGAATCGGGTAAGTTTATTGTCATCTATTTAGATGATGTAACTTTTTTTTCCCGATCTGATGACGAGCACCTGCGACACCTTAGACGAGTCTTCGAGAAATGTAGAAAGTTTGGGATTTATTTAAATCCTAAGAAAATCCTTTTCGAGCTAGAGGAAGGCAAACTGCTAGGACATATCATCTCCAAGGATGGAATCAAAATAGACCCTAGCAGAATCGAGGCCATACAAAAGTTAGAACACCCAAGAAACCTCAAAGAACTACAGTCTTTTATCGAGAGAATAAAATTTCTGCGAAGATTCATTCCCAACCTGGCAGAGCTCCTAAGAAACATTACAAATATGCTTAAAAAAGATGTAAAAATAAAATGGGACTCTGAGTCCAGACAGTCTTTCGAACAAGTCAAACGAGCACTCATAGAAGCCCATGTTTTGATCAGTCCAGATTTTACTAAAGATTTCTATCTTTTTTCTTTCGCCTCCGAACATACTATAGCAGTCGTGTTACTACAAAAGAACAACGAAGGGTATGAATAGCCCATAGATTTCTTTAGTAAAGCATTGAGAGATGTTGCCCTGAATTACACGATAATGGAGAAACATGCTTTTGCCTTGGTAAAAGCTATAAAAGACTTTAGGTTCTACATTCTCCATTCCCACACCATTGCATATGTTCCAAATGCGGTAGTAAAAGACATTTTGACACAGGACAATCCAGATGGAAGAAGAGGAAAGTGGATTGCTATCATTTTAGAATACGACATAGAGATTAAGCCTACAAAACTAATCAAGGGTCAAGGCCTAGCAAAATTATTGGCTGAATCAAAGTTCCAGGCTCTCGACATTAATTTTTTAACTGCAACAGATGAACAGGGAGAGATGGTGACTCCAAGTGTGAGAGAGGTATTTCTCAACTCTCCATGGTACGTAGACCTTATATACGTTTTGCAAAATTTACAAGCTCCCCTAGTTTGACTAAGACTAAAGCTAGATTTTTAAAGTTGAAAGCCTTAAAATTCTGTATTCTAGAAGGCAATTTGTATTGGAAAGATCCTAGAGGTATTCTGTTAAATTGTTTATTGAAAGACGAAGCTGACAAAGTGTTACAATAATTTCATACAGGTGAATGTGGTGGCCATCTGAACTGGAAGGTCACAGCCAACAAAATACTCAGAGCGGGTTTCTATTGGCCCACCCTATTCGCCGACGTGCATCAAAAGGTGACTGCGTGTCATCAATGTTAGCTATTTGAAGGAAAAAGGAAACTTCTTCCTCTCCCCCTGAAACCGATCTCAGTTGAAGCCCCTTTCCAGCAATGGGGACTGGACTTCATTGGAGAAATACACCCCCCTTCTTCAGGCCAGCACAGGTGGATTCTCACTGCCACCGATTACTTTACCAAATGGATCGAGGCAGTACCAAGCAGGCAAGCCACTGACTCTATTATTATCAAGTTCCTTGAAAATAATATTTTGTCTCGCTTTGGATGTCCTAGAAAGATTATAACTGACAATGCAGCTTCCTTTCGGTCGAAGAAGCTTATAGATTTCTGCAATCAATATCACATTAGTTTGGGGCATTCCACAGCTTACTACCCTCAGGGGAATGGGCTGGCGGAATCTTCAAACAAAACCTTGGTTAATATCATCAAGAAAACATTGCAGGAAAACAAGAAATCGTGGCACAACAAGCTGGTGTTCGCTTTGTGGGCTGACAGATTGACCACCAAAAGGTCAATTGGTATGTCACCATACCAGCTGGTCTATGGCACAGAGGCAGTTTTCCCCACTTCTTTGGGAGTCCCTGTCATGAAGTTGCTTCAAGAGGTACAAGCTGATCCAAATGACTCACAGAGAAGGATCAACCAGATGATCCATTTGCAGCAGTCCAGGGAGGACGTTTTCAACAAGACTCAGGTAGTCCAAGAAAACATCAAGAAGATCTTTGAGAAAAGGACCAAGAAAGATGATTTTGAGATAGGACATTTGGTGCTGAGAGGGGATGCCATAAATGAAGACAAGGGAAAGCATGGGAAATTTGACAGTCTGTGGACAGGACCATACATGATCCAAGCTTTCAGGGGAAACAATGCTTTCTTGCTAAACAATGCTGATGGGTCAGATCTGCCAGGAGGACCTGTGAATGGCAGAATGCTGAAACATTATGTGCCACCTCAGTAGAAGATTCGAGTTTTCACTCTCCATTGTACATACCATTTTAATTTTCATTTTTTACTTGCATTTTCTGAGTGAAGAACATTAGTCAGTTGGTTGAAGCCCGAAGAGAAGGCCCTAAGCTGCTGACCACTGTTTTTCCATTTTTTGAGAATAAAACCAACGAAGGCTACTAGGCAGAAATATTCAGAATGAAAGGAACCAGGATTCTTGGCACTTCACAGGGCAAGTACCATCCCCAGGTGGAGCCGTTGTTATCACCCTATAAATTATAGGATCAACTGATGACTGGGATATTATCTGTCTCTAGTGTGTTTGTTGACAAATGATTTTTCATTCTGCAAATAATTTGAAAAGAAAAGAAAAAGAAAAGAAAAAGAAAAGAAAAAAAAAAAAGAAAAAGGAAAAGAAAAAGAAAAGAGGGCATAAAAGAATTGCAATAAAAGCCCCATGCAATAATAGTAACTTGGTCCATTCCTTTCAAGCATGGTCAAGTTCTTTTTAAATTTGATGTTGATAGGGTAGTGAATGAATTTGGCTAAACAATTTAATCTTATCCAAAGTGTCTAGGTTAGAGTAGTGAATAAATCTGGCCAGACTGTCTAATCCTAATCAGATAGCCCTAGGGTAGAGTAATTTCTTAACCCAACAGTCTAATATGGGTTAACTATCATAGGAAACTAGGTTAGAACATAGGTTAGTTTCTTTATTGTTTCATTCAAATAAAACCAGCTTGATGTAAATGTTGCACCATGTTTCAAGTGCTTAAAAAATAGTTTGGTCAAGCCCCATGGTGGTCTCTACTTGAATAACTTTGGAAAAACCCATAAAAACACATTTATCCTAAGTTTTTCTAGAGCATGTGTTCTCCGCTCCCCATTTATGCTCCCTGCACATGTCGACGGTCCTAATCATGACGCCCAGATCTACGGTGTACAGAGCATTCCAGACCCCCCCGACTGTTCTGCTTTTAACCGGGGGGGGTCTAGAATCGCTAATAACGGTTGTGCGCATCTGGACGGCTCTGGGTTGAGCGCTTAAATCAACGATCTATATTGGATTCCGAACCCCCCCGTCTGTTCTGCCTTTAATGGAAGGGGGGGGTCCCAGAATGATTGATAAAGGATGAGCAAAGATCTGCGGCTTAGAAACAAGTGTGTTGATCAACGGCCCAAAATGGTTTTTGGACCCCCTCGGATGATCTGCTTTTAACCGAGGGGGGGGGGTCCGGAATGGTATTATTCCTCTGGCGGGTCCCTTGTTATACGTGGCGTCATTCCATTTTCCCCAAGTCCCGTCACCATCTGCTATCTGACATACCCCCATCACTTATGGACGTCACCTTCCATTTCTTCCCGAGTTAGTCACATCCCATAACTACTGTCAGTCCCCTTCCCCCTTTTCACTCTTGACAAGCCCCTTATTGCGAATTTTACCTCCAATCCCTAGCCACCACATCGCCTGTCCGTATCTTTCAGCCACCGTCACCTGCCATCTCACCCTCATAGTGATCCGTTGGCCATTCATTACTAGATAACACACCCGTTATCCAGCTGAACTGTCTCTCGCACCCAACCGACCCCCGTTTTAAAACCGTTATTCCCCTTACATTCCCTATTCACCCATCGCACCAGAGAAGTTCACCTCTTATTCCTCCATTACGTTCCGTCGCCCTCATCCATAGTCAATCGCCCCCACTAACGTCGTGTTTATTGCAGGTACTGTTGCAGAGATGGCGCCAAAGCCCAGGCAAGCAGAAGAAGAGGAGAATCCATTTCTCCCGCCTCCTGTCGACCTGGACAAAATCCCAATGGTTGACAAAGACAGATTAATCGCAGATACCAAATGCGATTTCGATTTCTCAGACCTCTAGTCATGGCTCAGGGAAGTGTTCCTGGACCAAAGTGATGAAATTGGACTCTGGGAGTCCAATTTACCCCTCTACCTTTTCCCTCAGATCCACCATTTTCCTGAGTTTCCTCTCAAGTGTCAAGCTCACTATATTCCCAAACAAAGAGCCGTCATCTCCTCTTCCGGAGAGACCCTGTTCCTCATCATGCCCGAGTCCATAGACCAGATGATGTAAATTCCCTGTGCCAACTCCGCGTCTCCTTTCAACCTGGAAATCCTTACAGAGTTGTATCAGAAAATAACGTTTCCCCAAAGAGATCAAATATTCGAGCTTTTCCTTCCCACATCCACTCAATTCCCTTCCACAAATCCCCCTTACCCATCGTCCATGTTCTCCACTAAGGGAAACCAGGTTATTTCTTCCCTTTGTGCTATGTTGGGATACTATTCTGACCAGTGGGTAGATGAGCCCATTCTGGGTTTTCTATCCATTTTCTCCGCTGACAAAAAACCCACCACCCAGTTTGATTTCAGTACGTTCTTGGCCGATAATATTCACGAACAGTTCATGAATTTTGGCACAGAAGGCATGTTCAGATACTCGTCCATACTGGCATACATGTTTGTTTTATTTCAAGTAGATAAATTCAGTTTTTCCATGCAGAAGATGGATGAAGATGGAAAACCTCAGGCAGTCACAGCATGGACTTCTTTGCTAAAGAACAACTCTAGAGAGTACAACTTCAAGGCGTTCATCGATCAATTCTACCACCTTGTGGTAAGCATGATGAGCGGCAGGCCCGAGCCTCAAATAAATGATGAAGTCCAGAGAATCCTGCATCTCTCGGACAACACAAAGACCAGGGATTGGTACCTGTATCAAAATCATACTGAGATCAGAGTATACGGTTGCGAGTTGGCACCGTATAAGCTGCCCAAATATTTTCTTGTTAGAATCTTTGCATTAGAATATATAAGACATATTATGAAATCAGATGACATCCATTTTGTATCATTAAAGAAGAAGCAACAGCTTCGAATCAAGGGGTAGATTGGCTCCTTCATCTGCAACAGTCGGGGTGCAGGGGAAGAAGCCGACAGGATGTTGAAAGAAATGAAGTTCTTCATGAGCTTCCCATGGCACTATGATCCTCATGGGATCAACTCAGAGATGAGGGTGAAGAACAAGAACATCCCGTATGTTCATGTGTCCAAACCCAAAATTGAAAAATTCGCCAATCAGACAGTGTGGGTGTCTAACACCTTGGTCGAAGTGGAAGAGCAGGTTCCCCCGACCACTGTGCCACCAATGACCATGCCACATGTCCCTAAGGAAAAAATGCCTCGACAAGATTTATCTCTGCCTGTCACGGAGGTATCATCTGAAGAGTTCCAACTGCACACTAAGAGGCCCAAGACAGTTTCAGTTCCCGGCCAAACAGGGGAAAAAGAAGCCCCGCCTACCATAGTGACCAAGTCTATTATTCCTCCCTTTGGTTCGAGCCTCTATAAGGAAATCACTACAGCATTACCGAAGAAATCCATAGACTCCCCATTGGACACTCAGCAAGGCAATACTGGGCCTAAGTTGATCATTTTCGAGAAGTACGAGCTGATCAAGAAAAAGAACCAGACCCTTACCAGCAATACTTATGCTCAGTTTCGGAAGCAGATGTCAACTGCACATCATAGGCTGCTGTCTGCATTTGACACAGAAAAGGGAAGAATGCACATGGCCTTCCTCCAGGCATAGGTACCAGAACCCAAGGTGATCACAGATTACAAGAGGGCCACCTTCGAATTCCAGACGCAGGACGTGCACCCAACAGATCAGATGGATTTGCATAAACAGACAGAAGAAATGGTATTCCATACGCTGGCGCATGCTTCCTCTTCTGCAGCCAAATTGTAGGTGTCACTGAATAACGCTCAAACTCAACTCAAGTTGGAGAAGATATCGTCCTTTGCGAAGGACAATAGAATCAAGACTTTGGAGGAGCTGGTCCTCAAGATCGGCTATGACCCTTCGAACGTCACAGCAGTGGAGGAGATGATTAAAAAGAAGAATGCAGACATTGCCTCCTTGAGGAAAAAACTGAAGCTCCCGCCCACAGAGGACTCGCAGGCGAGGGAGATAGCAGAGAAAGAAGGTGAGAAGGACGAAATGCTCAAGCTGCTCATGGAGCAGAATGCACAGCTCAAGGAAATGGAAGCTGAGATGGAGATATTATTGAAAGAGAAAGAGAAGCTGAAGACAATGGAAGTCATTCCATTGAGTGCTATCCCAATTGCAAGAGTGAGCACTGCATCAGTGACAACAATCCCATCCGCAACTCCATTGACATCCCAAGAGAATACAGCCGACCTGGCCAAATCCATGGAAAGGATGAACCTGCAGGAGACAGAGATCAACATGCTTAAAAAGGAAGTGAAAAACCTTCAGGAACTCAAAACTTCCTTCCAAACCATCCTATCTAAGGAAAAGCAGGTGACAGAGCAGCTCAAACAGGAACTTCAGCAACTCCAGAAGCAAACAATGGCAGGAAAGACTTTAGTTGAAGTCAAAGAGAGTGTATGGACAGACATCACTAAGTCCATAAATGAGATATGGCCCATGATCCAGATCATGTTTGAGTAGAATGAATTGCTCCAAAGGAGAAAATAGGCCATTGAGAAGATCAGAGTAAAGTTGGGAGACATGCCAACACAAGCAAATGAGATTATTAAGTTCCTCAATTCTAAGACCAGGGAAGAGCTAGAAGAGATGAAGATTGAAGACAGAACATAGACCATCCTTGAGGTCAAAAGGGTTTTGACAAAAAGAGGATTAATGCTTCAGCTAGAAGAAAAGGTTCAGGCCATGGACCTAGGGGTACAAATATTCTTCAGTAAGGTTGAGGCCCTCCAGAAGAAAGGTTTACCTGGTCTGAAGGTAATTAATGATAAACTGATGACTCTCCCAGATTACAAGAAGAGATTGGCTGACGTGTCTAAGGATAGTTCGAAGTTTGCAGGCATTCAAGGGAGCATCACCGGCAAAGCATTTTTGGATGCCCTTCAGTGGGACATCAACATCCAGCATGAGATTTGATACATTTTCCTCACCAAGCCTACATTTTCCAAGTATACAGACATGGACGAAGTGTATCAAAGGCTGCTCAAAGTCAACGTGCCCAGTCATATCAGATGGGAGGAGCTCTGTGATTTAATTGATTAGTAGATGAGCTGTCCCAGTCTAGTCATTTGTCTAGTCAGAAGAGGTTGTGCAGAAACCTCGCCAATGGCCTACCCGAGAAATCAACAAGTAGTTACAACACATCATCGAGTAGTTCCTAGATTTTTGAGATTTGTTAAGTTTGTTAGGCTAAAAATATATGTAGCACGTCCTGGTCATTTATGACAGGAACGTTCGTAATTTGAGCTATAAATACTTCACCTTTCGAAGTATTGAGGGTTGTTGATCTTCACACCCTGATGCTATCAGACTGTAATATTGTTGAAGAGATCTTCCATTAATAAAATGAGGTACTTTACAGGATTCTTGCGTGTATTCACTGGTGATGTTTTCTCTCTAAGTTGAATGTTATTCTTGCTTCGTGATCATCTTGTTTTCTAATTCTAATCTTTGAGAGTAACGAATGTTGCAGGATTTATCTTCGCATACCCTATTTCTGACTCGAAAGATTTAAGCATTTATCTTCTGGTGTTTTCAATAAAGAAATTCTTAATTGCTTCTTTGTTGAAATTATCTTTCTCATCTTTTCTGTTGTCCATCATTTATGCTATTAAAAGATCCAGTGATTATATTATGTCTCCTTGTGAAAGTTTTTCCTTTACATTTCTGGTTCTGATCTCATCTTTTATTAAAACGCAGACCCCATAGCCCAATGGATGTTTAGACTATCTCAACCAATTTGAAAAACATTTTAACAACAAAACCAACCTATTTCTTTACCTAGCCTAATATTCAAATTTGGAAACATAGCTAAATCAAATAGAGAGATCCCTCTCTGAATTTGGAAGGGCTAGATCCCAGCTTCAAAAGTGGTTGGATAAAGTTACCTTGTAAATTTCTTCTTTCGTCAACCTCTAGGAAATTTACCAAGTTTTAACACCTGGGATCTGATAGAGAATTTCTTCTCATCCTTTAATATTCACTATATTCCCAGGATGGAAAATCAATAGGCTGATTCTTTAGCCAAAGCTGTTACAACCTTTGTACCACCTATTATCCTAAAACTGAAGTATCACATTGAGATGAGACATAGACCCTCGATTCCGAAATAACATTCAACACTGGCAAGTTTTCGAGGATGATGAACAAATTAAACAATTTCTGGAAATGATTGATGAATTTTCTGAAACTCACATAGACCATGAAAACCAAAATGATCCCACTTGGATTATGCAAGAAGGTGAAGACCCCGCAAAATTCCAGGATAAGATTGCAAACCACTGTATGCTCATGCTTAAGAACAATCAAATCCCTAGAGGCCTGATACCATTAGAGAGATTATTTGACTAGGATGACATACCTTTAAAATCTACCTTACGACCTCAGCCTGAAGAAGTTGAGGAATGTAATATAGGAACTAAAGAAGATCCTAAACTGGTTAAGATATCTAAATACCTTCCATCCCAAATGAATAATAAGTACACTGAATTGCTTAAGAAATACAAATATGTTTTTTCATGGTCCTATGATGATATGAAAACTTATGATGCCTCTGTTATTGAACATAAGATTGCTTTGAAACATGGTATCAAACCTTTCATGAAGAAACTCAGATAAATAAATCCTATCCTCATGCCAGTGATAGAAAGGGAATTCAAGAAGCTTCTCGATGCAAAAATTATCATTCCACTCAGGGATTCTAAATGGGTAGTGAATTTGGTACCCCTCAGAAAGAAAAATTGTGAAATAAGACTCTGTGTAGATTTCAGAAACTTAAATCGATCATCCCTCAAAGACAACTACCCTTTTCCAAAAATGGATCATGTTCTAGAAAAAGTAGTTGAATCTAACATAATGCCCATGATTGATGGTTTTTTCAGATACAATCAAATTGTTGTCCATGAAGACGACAAAGAGAAAACTGCGTTCACCACTCCGTGGGGAAATTTCATGTACGATAAAATGCCATTTGGTTTGATGAATGCAGGGGATAATTTCCAAAGGACGATGGACATTGTGTTCATCGGAGAAAAATATAAGTTTTTCATTATTTATCTTGATGATTTGACGGTTTTTTCTAATTCTGATGCAGAACATCCGCTGCACCTCAAGCAAACCTTTGAAAAATGCAGAAAAATCAGTTTGTCTCTTAACCCCAAGAAATCACATTTTTCTATGCAGGAAGGTAAGATATTGGGTCATATAGTGTCAAAAGAAGGAATTAAGGTCAACCCTAAGTGGGTTGAGGCTATAGGCACTATCAATATTCCTAGGAACAGAAAAAAAATTCAATCTTTTTTAGGAAAGATAAACTTTTTGAGAAGATTCATTCCCAATTTTGCTGAAATAATTAAATTGATTACAAATATGTTGAAGAAGGATAGTGAAGTGAAATGTACCATCGAAGTTAAATCATCATTCAAACGAGTCAAGAAATCTATAAGCGAAGCACTAGTGTTAGCTAGTTCAGATTATACTGAAGAATTCTTGATCTTCTCCTTCGCTTATGAACATACTATCGCAACAGTGCTCTTGCAAAGGAACGAGGAAGGCTTCGAACAACCAATAGCATATTTTAGTAAAAGTCTCAGAGACACATAATTAAAGTATGATATCCTTGAAAAACAAGCATACGCAATGGTGAAAGCCCTCAAATATTTCAGGACATATGTGTTGCATTCCAAAATAATCACTTATGTACCAACAAATGTTGTCAAGGACATATGTTCAACCAGACATTGATGGAAAGAGAGGTTGATGGTTAGCCAAAATTTAGGAGTTCGATCTAGAAGTAGAACCAACCAAACTAGTCAAAGGACAAGGCCTAGAAAAACTATTAGCCGAATTGAATTTCAGAGTGCTCAGGATAAATCACCTGGAATCACATGGATATTTTCCAGATATAGAAGAGTTTGATGATCAAACACCCACAATTCAGATCAAGGATAAATTTTCTTCCTCTGTATGGTATTGTGATATTGTTTCATATCTCCTTACCCTTCAGTGTCTGAATGACATGACTCCATCCAAAGAAAGAACGTTGAAGCTACATGTAGTCAAATATTGTATTAATGATGGCCAATTGTACTAGAAAGATCCTCTCGGTTTCTTGTTATGTTTCTTAACAGAACCTGAAACAGAGAGTGTCATAAATGAATTCCATGAAGGAGTGTGTGGAGGACACCACGCCTAGATGGAACAAACTACAATATTTTAAGAGCTGGATATTATTGGCCAAAGTTATTTACTGAGGTGAATGCCAAGGTCAGAGCTTGCAACTCTTGCCAAGTGTTCTCTAGTAAGAAAAAACTTACTGCACTACCTTTAATCCCAGTCAAAGAAGAAGCTCCCTTTCAACAGTGGGGTCTAGATTTCATTGGAGAAATTTATCCGCAGTCAAGCGCACAACATAAATGGATTTTAACCGCCACTGATTACTTCACGAAATGGGTTGAGGCCATTATGATTCAGAATGCTATGAATTCAGTTGTAATAAATTTCTTGGAAGAAAACATCCAATCGAGATTTGGTTGTCTGCGAAAAATAGTCACTAACAATGCCCAAGATTTCAAATCTATGGCAATATCAGTTTCTACCAAAAATAAAACATTGTGTTAGGAAATTCTACAACCTATTACCCTCAGGGAAATGGGTTGGCCAAATCATCCAACAAGAGCTTGATGACTATAATAAAAAAAGTGTTGATAGAAGATAAGAAGGCTTGGCACGTTCACCTGAAGTACGCCTTATGGGTGAATCCGATCGACACCAAGAAATCAATAGGTATGTCCCCTTTTCAAATGGTTTATGGTACTGACGTTGTCCTTGCTATCAATCTCTCTCTTCCTGTGATGAAGCTCTGGAAGGATGAAAATGAAGATCCAAACGACATTACAAGAAGGATAAACCAAATAATCAAAGTCCAACAAAATAGGGCCGAAGTAGATGACATAATTCAAAGGTACCAAGATAATATGAAGGCCCTTTTTGATAAAAATGCTAAAGATCAAGAGTTTCTTTCGGGCGATCTAGTTTTAAAGTGGGATGCTAGAAAGGAGGATGCGGGAAAACATGGCAAGTTTTACCATTCAACATTGCAGTCGCTGAAGGGAGAAATTATTTCTTACTGGAAAACCTCGATGGAAATATTCTTGATGCTCCTATCAACATGGGTTACCTAAAACATTTTATGCAATAGTCATTTTTCAGATTCCTATTGTATATACTAGTTTTGGTTTCCATATTTTGGTTTGCAATTTTATTTTTCTTTTGTAAATTATCTAAAATTTTCTTTTACTGTAAATAAAATAGGTTTACTTGATATCATGAAAGAAAAATATAAAATCATCTGTACCACATATCATTTCTATCGTGCAAAATTTTCTGACATTTCCCATTTTTATCTTCTTGTAGAATACATATTGTCCGTTGAGAGATAAGGATGTATCGAAATCAAACACTCAAATTTCAAAAACTTTTCTCTCTCCCAAAACAAGTGATAAATTAATTATTTACTTGATTGAAAATACAAAGACAATCTGAGGTATGAACTCCTATTCTGTCAGTTCAAGCTGAACTTTTTTAAGGAATCGTATCAGATGTAAAGAAGTTTCACTCATATAGATATGGTCACCTAATCAAAGATCAATGAACTATGAAATTACAACTTAATTTTGAAGCCTTCTTTGAATAAAAAATAAATGAAATAGAAAATGAAAAAAAAGAAAAAAAAGAAAAAAAATAAGAACAAAAAGGCTTGAAGGAAGTTCAAGAATCAATAAACAAAGTTGTGCGAGATTGAAATTATTTTGCATCAAATCCTCTAAATCTTCGTTCTGTTTTATTCTGCCTATCCCCCAATCTTTTATTCTCTTATGATTTTCGATCCTTTATTGGTCTTCATAGAAAGAAGGAATTTCACCTTGACTTTGAAAACTTAAAAATATGCCTTCCAAACGAGATTGGGCGAAAATATTTATGATTCCTATGATTTTAACTAAAATAAAGTATGTCTAGGCTAATCCTAATAACTTTAGCTCTTCTATCAAATTTTAAACTGATTAATTCGCTCAAGGTCAATTCCTGAAAAATAAAAATTCCCATAAAATCTTCCCTATAGGCGAAGGTGTATTGAAGATTAATAGAGAATTAGTCCAGAGTACAATAAAAAAATAGTTGACAGACCTTCGTTGTTAAATTTTAAGCAGATATCATCCCTTGTATGATACATACAAATTGATTGCCCCCACTTCAAAAATATTAAAATATAAGACAGATGGTGAAAGGAATTTCCTAATCTGATTGCCCCCATCTAGTCCAGGACAAATGGTGAAAGGAAATTCGTAATTTGATTTCCCCCATTTTGTCCAAAAAAGAGATGATGAAAGGAAATTCATGTAATGATTTCCCTCATCTCAACAAAATGTGAATTGAAGTGGTGAAAGGAAATTCAATGGGACATGTAGATAACTTCACCAGGGTACTGAACATGCTCGCCGATAGTGAAGCAATATCTATGATATCTGTAAGGTTTTCATACACGTATATAACATACTCTGGTATCTAGTTCTCTTTTCGGTAATATTTACATTCTAAACCAACAAGGGATTCCCTAAATAAATTGTTAAATTTACTTAACCTTGATGCGAACGAAATCGACTAAAGTCTGATATTTCAGTTAAATTTGTTTTGATTATCTTAAACAATTCCAAACTCATTTTTAGGAAAGGGAAATTATTAATATCCTAGCTTGAGATCAATAATTACGTGTGTTTTGAAGGTTTTCTGAGGTTCGGTTGAAGTTCATTTTTTCTCTGTATGATCAATATCTAAAAGTGTTTCCCAGAAATGTAATGATCACTCCATTTACCCAATAAAGACTCTTGTTCTACTGTTCTTCCACGTCTCGCAGGGAGACGCGATCCCCAGATGGAGCCTATGTTGTAACACATATAATCCTGAACTTTTGAGCTTTTCATTCTCCACTTTATGAAAAATATAATCTTTCCCAAAACGATAACTCAGAAAATAACTTTCAAATTCTAAATCAAATTCATTTCTGGTTAATTAATAGTAGGGCGTGCGCAATATCCACTATTGATGAGTTTCCCATTTTTTGACTGAATGACACTAATACCTCCTAAGTTTTGGAGCCACCTAATTTTTAAAGAGGCAAATCACTAAAGGTCGCTTCAGAGCTTCACGCTTCAGGCAATTCTATAAGTCTTAACGATAAAATCTCCAGACTCCGAACCACTGAAATATAAAAATGCCAAAGTATTAAATGTTAATTAATTAAGTTAATCATGATCAAGAGATAATTAATGACTTCACACTTCAAAGTTCAGATGCTTACCCAATATGATATTCTAAAATCTCTGAAGTCTGAATTTCCGAAATGCTTAAAGTTAAATATGATTAATTAATACTTTTACTAGATAATTAATCACTTCGCAATTTTGGATTTTGAGAATTTCCTTTTGAGCTACATATAAAGTTCCCAAAGTCTGAAATCCCAAAACACTCGAAATTTACACACCTTGTTAAATATGATTAATTAAGAGCTTAAAAAAGATTATCCAGGAATTAACCTTTGCAGACCCGAGATTCGGGGAATTTTCACTCTGTCTCATTTAAAGCTCATGAACGCCGAAGTATTAACGATATGTATGATTAGTTAAAGTTCATGATTTGAATTGCAATTAACATTTTTATTCAGTGAAGAGCTTACATACCTCTCTTGATTGCAGACGTGCTGATCTTATGGCTCCATGAAAAGGTACAAGAAAAATTGATGGATCAGGTTTCAGAATCTAGCGAAATGATAAATCAGTTTGGAAGATGGATAAACTAAGAAAGGGACCAAAAATAGAAGGTAAGGGGCTAAAAGGACAGAAAAAGGGAACATGAACTCTCCAGAGTGCTAAATCCACGAAGTGGAGAGATCTAGCGTCGCGTGTCCTTTTGATTTCAACGACGAAGATTTACTTCGAAACTTCAGGCTTCAGGACTTTGGGAATTCTTGCTTCACACATTCAACTTTATTCCGAAGTGGTTATTCCCAAAGTGAGATATATGGCACTGCGTGTCCTTTTTATTTCAACGACGAAGATTTACTTTGGAACTCCGGGCTTCAGGAATTCTCGCTTCACACATTCAACTTTCTTCCGAAGTGCTAAATCCTTGAAGTGGAGAGATATGGTGCCGCATGTCCTTTTGATTTCAACAATGGATATTTACTTTGGAACTCCAGGCTTTGAGAGTTTTGAAATACATAACACCACAAACCTTCCGAAGTGTCAGATCTGTCGAAATGCGTCTACTTTGATCAACGATCTAGATGGACTTCAGGTATTCAGGAGTTCTTTACTCAACACTACTTACCTCCTTATGGAGTATGAAATAACCAAATACAAGGATCATCTGACACATGTCCCTTGTTCAGATCGATGGACATGAATTGCATGAAATTCACTTTATCTTCTCTACATATCAACAAGAGTTATGACCTCGACTTAAATTTGGGTGCTTATCTCATTCTGCAAAGATCGATAGACGGATTTTAATGGATCATGGAAATCAATGGCTCATGGGTATTCGACATGTCAAAGTTGCACGAGGTCTAGTGCCAGATAGAAGCCTCGAAGTTGCAGATCAGGCACCATGCATCCTCAGGAACAGATGGTCAATATTCACTTCGGGAATCTAGGCTTAGGGAGTTTCAACTTCTCCCCTCTTGTTTTCCTCCAAAGCAATTTCTCCTGGATTTCATAGATATTTGGCTCGTGTCCTCCTCAGATCGACAATTGTCATCCACTTCGAAGCTCCATCTCTACATGTAGACTGCCCCTGAGCTCTAAAGTGCCAAAGTATGTGGCAGTCATCAGTTCAGACATGTGGCTCTCTCATTAGTCATGGCACCTAGCATTCAGTTGGCGCAGACACGTGTCACTTATATTTTCATGACACGTCAATATAGTGACGTCAGACCACCATGTTAGATCATCCTCTGGGAAGTTTTCTTGTTCAACGCCATCTCCAAGCGCGTTTAGAATGATCCTAAAGTTGGTAGGCGAATAAAACGTAGCAATGACGCTAAACTTAGCTGGTGTGCCCAGATCGTAGATCATGACCAGATCAACAACCATGTTTCATTGTGGGGACTTAACATGCTCGAATGATAGAATTCCTGAGCAATCCTACAATTGAAACCGTGGTATAGTAAGAGAGCTATGTGGCATCACTGGGTGTATTGCAGGACGAAAAGCGGTTTACTTCAAACCACCCCCTCACGCCCCCGAAAAATTGAGAAACATAAAAGGACACTGGAGTAACACCTGTCATCCATGTCATGTATCTCATTCACCCCCCATCCTGTCACACCTTCCACATTAGTTACTCCACTTACCTCCATTTCACTTTCATTTTTCCACGGACGCTTACTTTTTCCTATGTTCGTTATCCATTCCTTGATGAACCATGTAGAGCTATCCATCTGATGAGCCTTCTCCCTCTAAAGAAGCGTTTCTCCCAATAGGTGAAGAGACAGAAGAAAATGCCAACAAAGCCCATCGAAGTTTACACCCTACCATTTCATTTCAGATATAGTTTATCTTAGTTAAATATTGTAAGAAGTCCAACCGTTTTGAGTTGTGAAAATTTTTGTATAATTACACAGATTCAAGATCTATTCAAGGTTGCTTCTTTCTGGATGTAATAGAGAAAACTCTCATTTTTTGAGTATTAATACAAGTGCAGACAGAGATTCCAAATTCTATTCAGTTTGAGTTGCGTGTTTCTCCTGTATTTCCATATCTCTGAATTTCATTATGTAATTCTTGATAAGCGATTGATTGCAATTTAGTATCACAACTACTATAATCATATTATCTCAGTAATTCACTAAGTGATCATATTTTCCTCTGTAATTGCTGTAAGTAATACAAGACCTGCAAGCTATTTGAATTGTTTCATTTTATATCATGTTCAAGGGTCCATTCTCCACTTTTCTTCTACTGCAACAAGGTGAAACTCTTTAGTAATTGATGCCTTTCTTTGTTTAACAGTTTTGTAAGTTTCTCCCACACCATTTGATATTATAATTGTGATTCATACAATGAAATGCGCCCCCTGTACTATTCTATTATTAATTTCATGTAAGGATTTTTATTATATAACTAAAGGTAGAAAAATCACTCTTTAAAACTTTCCTGATGCCTGACATTACTCTTTGAGCCTTAAGTTTAATCTCAGGAACAACAAGACACATGGTCCTCCTCATAATATATTGAGGCACTTGACTATAATTCCAAGGATTCAAAGGCTCTTTCATCGCAAACAATTATCCATGTTGCACGGGTGGCATGCATCACATATAAGTGATCCAGGAGTTATGTGAATCCCAATAGATTCAATAGTCATGAAGCGTATAGAGGATACATGGCCTAATAAATTCAAGGATGAAGTATGGAGCCTTCGATTGAGAATAGCTATGGATGGAGTTAACCTGTATTTCCTGGAAAACACCAACTATTCTATTTGGCTAGTGGTAGTGATAAATAACAATATCCACCCATGGTTGTCCGTGAAGAATGCATATCTTATGGTGGCTCTTATAGTCTTGGGTAGAAGACAATTGAAGAGAGTGGATGTTTACCTCAAGCCATTGATCGATGAATTTAAGCAATTATGGGAAGGGTTACATGTATATTATGTATCGATACCCATCCCAATGGAGAGGTCTTTTACATTGTATGGAATATGTGCATACACCACGCACAATTGTTCCAGGACTAAGAGTTTTCTCTAGTAAGCATGTTCATCGATTTGTTTATACTTGTAATTTTATTTGGCATACTTCATTTGGTGCAACTATATTTTTGACACTAACATGGTATGTATATAATAACATCGTAGGTATTGTAACAAAAGAGTATCATGGATGTAAATGTTGTGTACCTTCTATAAAGGCTAGGTGGTCCAATGACCTACAAAATATAGTGTATGACCATTCTAGGGTATTCCTCCCATAAGAAAACCCTTATAGAACAACTACATCTGCTTTCAACAGTAAATCAGAGAGAACCCAGAGACCTAAAATAATGACACTGACAAATTGGAATAGGGAATATGACACAGACAAGGAGAAGGAAATGGCATAATTGTTTGATTCAAATGGGGAATCTATGCTCGATGATCCTAAATGTTTTGACACCTATGTTGAGAAAATTCCCATTGGGATGAAAAGGAAATATGTATTTTATGAGCTTCCATATTGGGAGCATCTTAATATTGGCGACTTACTAGATCCCATGCATATATTAAAAAATGTTTCATCTTCTTTATGGATGAACATATCATGAAATAAAAGTGACACATTGGCTGATAGAAGATATCTTATTGCTTTGAATACTAAAAATAGACATTGGCCAAGAAATGAAACTAGAGGATATGATGGTCCCTCTTGGTATTTTAAAGAAGGTGATGTCCTATGGATTTTGAATAAAGATGATCTTTCTATGGCGAAGATGTTATATTGGATGTGAAGGCACTTTATTTATATGGGTTGACTCTATGATGTTGCTTTATTGTAGACGAGAATTTGTCAGGGTTGAAATCAAATGACCATCTGAACCTTCTAAGGGTATGTATGTTGAATACATGATTATTTTTCTATACTAACATTGGTAAAATATTCTATGCACTCACAATTTTATGGAAATTAACGATGTGTGTGTGTGTTTTTTAGTGTCATTATCCTTTACTTGAGCGTGGTTGTATGAACCATGAATTCCTCCAGGATCCGTGACATGCCATGTTGAAATTATTTGCATTTGTATCTTGGATCACATCAAGGGAGATTCATATGACCAACATTCCACAGTTGCGTCGAGAGATAGCTGAGATTGTTTGTATGTTTGAGAAGGAACTGCCCACAAGTTTTATTGACTTGCATGTCCATCTTATAATTCATCTACATGATGAGCTTGAATTATCTAGGATTCTCTCATGTCATTGGAAATTATTCTTAGAGATGTACATAAACAAATAGAAGGGGTTTTTTTGACAAAGGGAAAAAAACCAGAGGTCTCTATGGCAGAGGGGTACATAGTAGATGAGTTGTTCTATTATGCCAATTAGTACATCAAGAAAATTGATGATACAAAAGGGGAATTAGTATGGGATGACCATCAAGATGAGGAAAAAAGGGAAGGGGAGCTACTCCACACGAATGGAAAAAGACGCTTGATAAAGAGCAAGTCAGTTATATTTTGTCAATTTAGTACAAAGAAATTGTTTACATTGAAGTTGATAATATATATTTCATCCCATGCTATTTTTTTTGAATTATTTTATACATCAACGAATTTAGAAATTTTGATGCCATCAATAAATTCATTATTTTAGTTAATAATATATATTTTATCTCATGTTATTAGTTTTGAATTTTTGTATACATCAATGAATTTAGAAATGAATGCCATCAATAAATTTGTTCTTTATAATGCAAAGGAAACACGACGATGGGTTGCATTGTATGAAGAGAAAATAAGGAATTGAGATAATGACAGGAAAACATTCAGATGGTTGAATGGTAAAAGCATGCCTTATCCTAATTGTTTAAAAAAATATATGCCAAAAATATGTCCCAACAGTTGGGTGGATGACTAGATACAAGAGCAATATGCGGTGTCCCATCATAAACCACGTGGAAAATATTTGGATGCACTAAAAATAGAGATAAGGTGCAACAAATTTGTAATAACCTCTCTGGGTACCACGTTCTATTTATAATATTGCACATTTGAATTGTATTATGTTTTTATTAATGCTTTGGCTATTAGACATATGACACCATCCTTTGTTCTCATTTTTACAGGTGCATTTGTTCCCATCTATGTGGGCATATGGACATCAATTGTGCACTGAGTATGTTGATGATGGAAAAATCACACAATATTTTGAAGTGGAGGTCGAGTTCAACCAACCTAGTCATGCTAGCCACTGTGATGAAAACCTGGTAGAGGGGAAGTTAGATTACATTGGAAAGATACAAGAGATCATGCAAGTGGAATTCTCATTGTTTCAATGTGTTATTTTTTTTTGCAAGTGGTGGGATACCTTCGATTGAATAAATGTAAAGGAATATCGTGATAGTGGGCTAATATGTATTGACTCTAAAAACACGTGGGTTAAACTTAATGAGCCTTATGTTTTCCCAAAACATTGCAACCAAGTGTTTTTTACCCAGATGTGTTGGATATGGATTGGTGGTTCGTACTGAGACATGATTTGAGATATAAACATATTTTTGAGAAAAACAATGTTATAATGCCAAACAAGGAAGATAATCAGGGTGATGGAAACAAAGACTAATTTATAAGTGATTTGTTTGGACATTTATATTGTGGATGTGTCATTTTATTATGGGTATTTATAATGGACAATTATGTTTTTTTTATATTCATTTTATAATTATATTGGATATGAAAAGTTAGCAACCATTTACAACCACCATATTGAAAGTACATTATATAGACGTACAAGCATAAGATATGGTTTTGATATATTTTTATTGTCATATTTATTGTTTATTATAGCAAATTTAAGTTGTATTGTATTAAAATATGTTTATGTTAACATTTGAATTACTAAGCATTAATTGAGATATCACAAAGTTGGTGGTGTACAATAGTAAAGACTTGTTTTAAATTATATTTTATTGAACAAAAAATGAAGTTATTAAAAAATATTCAAACCTAAAAAATTTTATTGTTTGAGAAAATCAAAATTCAAATTCATATATACTTACTTTGATGGAACTTCTAAGGAAAATTCCAATAAAATAACTTTGCGCAACATCTACAATACTTGTGGTGT
>ML826772.1:74900-118445 GCA_009831015.1 Picea engelmannii
TAGCTTTGAATATTTAGTGGCAGTGAGTCTTTACTGTGAAATTCAGAGTTATGAACATAAAGAAGATAGCATAAAGAATAGCAATCACACACAACATTCACTCACAAGTATGAGACACAGACTTTTCAAGAGGAAACCCAATGAGGGAAAAAACCTCATCTTCTTAGGATGTTAAGCAAGCACCAACTACGTTACATCTCATCTTTTATGAGCACCAACTCATAGAGGCTACAACCTCTGATTACCAGCACCAACTGGCTGAGAGCCCCAACTCCCACAGAATCCCAGCACCCACTGGGTGGAAGCACCGACTTCCTTTTTTACTTCAGCACCAACTGAGTGAAGGCACCAACCTTCAGATTCTACAAGCACCCACTTGCAGAGAGAGAGACATAATTCTCCCTAGCACCACCCTACCACCCTTATTTGACAAAATAAATATTGCTCAAATCAACTTGTTCATTCTGATATAGCTTGCTTACCCTTTCTGCTGATCTACTCTGCATTCTTCACTGTTTCTGATCTACTGCTCTGCCTCACTGTCCTCTCCAGCCCATTCTCAGCTTCTTCTCCTGTCGCGCAGATTCTCCTCCTCCTTTTCTCACCTTCAGAGCTCTCTCTCTCTCTCTCTTAAACAACTCTTCCATCTCTATTCCAGCGCATTATATTGTTTTTCCTCATGCAGAGGTTTTCCTTGCTTTTCTCAACTCCAACTGCAGTTTCCCTTTCTTTAATTCTTTCTTCTGCTTTTCGCATGCCAGCATTCTCCCTGATTTTCTAAACTAGCTCTTTGCATGCCTTCTCTACGCATGCCACATCATGCAACGCTGTGTTCTTCCTGTCTTAACTGCCAGTCTAATTTTAGACTGAAAGTCCTTCCACCGTCCAGAGTGATTAGAGACACCCAACTGGCAAACTCTTCCAGACTTGTCAAAGCAGATGAAGGACCCCCGCCAAACTCTGGATTTAGGGTTGTGCATTATATCCATTTGAATGCTGGCCACACCAATCGCGTTGTGAATGGAATCATTCGTGTGTTTCTTAAAAAAAACGTTTGGTAATTGTTGTTGCTAGTCATGGCCATGGCTAAGGCGTGCGGTTTTATCAGCGAAGATCCCCATGGGCGAAGGCTGAACTGGAATGCCAATTGGGTCGCATCTCTCTTCGCCATTGCCTCTGTTTCTGTTTCAATGGGGGCGCGTGAATCAACTAGAGCTCTCCTTCAAACGTTTCAAATGGGTTTATTCCCTCTTTTTACTTGAAACATTTCAAATGAGTTTATTCCCTCCTTTTTCCTGAATAACCTAACGCGATGGGCACTTGGATAACCTAACACAATGGGTCTCCTCTTGTAGAACAATTCGCTGAGTGGAACAATGGGTCAACATCCCCACTTGGATATTGCTCTGTCATCATCTAGCTTCTCTTGTGCGTGCTCCATAACCAACCGATTGCCATCAATGACAACCTTGACAGTCTGCGTCATCTCTGCTATAGCCATATTTCCAACAGGAATACCCTAGAATGGTCATACACTATATTTTGTAGGTCATTGGACCACCTAGCCTTTATAGAAGGTACACAACATTTACATCCATGATACTCTTTTGTTACAATACCTACGATGTTATTATATACATACCATGTTAGTGTCAAAAATATAGTTGCACCAAATGAAGTATGCCAAATAAAATTACAAGTATAAACAAATCGATGAACATGCTTACTAGAGAAAACTCTTAGTCCTGGAACAATTGTGCGTGGTGTATGCACATATTCCATACAATGTAAAAGACCTCTCCATTGGGATGGGTATCGATACATAATATACATGTAACCCTTCCCATAATTGCTTAAATTCATCGATCAATGGCTTGAGGTAAACATCCACTCTCTTCAATTGTCTTCTACCCAAGACTATAAGAGCCACCATAAGATATGCATTCTTCACGGACAACCATGGGTGGATATTGTTATTTATCACTACCACTAGCCAAATAGAATAGTTGGTGTTTTCCAGGAAATACAGGTTAACTCCATCCATAGCTATTCTCAATCGAAGGCTCCATACTTCATCCTTGAATTTATTAGGCCATGTATCCTCTATACGCTTCATGACTATTGAATCTATTGGGATTCACATAACTCCTGGATCACTTATATGTGATGCATGCCACCCGTGCAACATGGATAATTGTTTGCGATGAAAGAGCCTTTGAATCCTTGGAATTATAGTCAAGTGCCTCAATATATTATGAGGAGGACCATGTGTCTTGTTGTTCCTGAGATTAAACTTAAGGCTCAAAGAGTAATGTCAGGCATCAGGAAAGTTTTAAAGAGTGATTTTTCTACCTTTAGTTATATAATAAAAATCCTTACATGAAATTAATAATAGAATAGTACAGGGGGCGCATTTCATTGTATGAATCACAATTATAATATCAAATGGTGTGGGAGAAACTTACAAAACTGTTAAACAAAGAAAGGCATCAATTACTAAAGAGTTTCACCTTGTTGCAGTAGAAGAAAAGTGGAGAATGGACCCTTGAACATGATATAAAATGAAACAATTCAAATAGCTTGCAGGTCTTGTATTACTTACAGCAATTACAGAGGAAAATATGATCACTTAGTGAATTACTGAGATAATATGATTATAGTAGTTGTGATACTAAATTGCAATCAATCGCTTATCAAGAATTACATAATGAAATTCAGAGATATGGAAATACAGGAGAAACACGCAACTCAAACTGAATAGAATTTGGAATCTCTGTCTGCACTTGTATTAATACTCAAAAAATGAGAGTTTTCTCTATTACATCCAGAAAGAAGCAACCTTGAATAGATCTTGAATCTGTGTAATTATACAAAAATTTTCACAACTCAAAACGGTTGGACTTCTTACAATATTTAACTAAGATAAACTATATCTGAAATGAAATGGTAGGGTGTAAACTTCGATGGGCTTTGTTGGCATTTTCTTCTGTCTCTTCACCTATTGGGAGAAACGCTTCTTTAGAGGGAGAAGGCTCATCAGATGGATAGCTCTACATGGTTCATCAAGGAATGGATAACGAACATAGGAAAAAGTAAGCGTCCGTGGAAAAATGAAAGTGAAATGGAGGTAAGTGGAGTAACTAATGTGGAAGGTGTGACAGGATGGGGGGTGAATGAGATACATGACATGGATGACAGGTGTTACTCCAGTGTCCTTTTATGTTTCTCAATTTTTCGGGGGCGTGAGGGGGTGGTTTGAAGTAAACCGCTTTTCGTCCTGCAATACACCCAGTGATGCCACATAGCTCTCTTACTATACCACGGTTTCAATTGTAGGATTGCTCAGGAATTCTATCATTCGAGCATGTTAAGTCCCCACAATGAAACATGGTTGTTGATCTGGTCATGATCTACGATCTGGGCACACCAGCTAAGTTTAGCGTCATTGCTACGTTTTATTCGCCTACCAACTTTAGGATCATTCTAAACGCGCTTGGAGATGGCGTTGAACAAGAAAACTTCCCAGAGGATGATCTAACATGGTGGTCTGACGTCACTATATTGACGTGTCATGAAAATATAAGTGACACGTGTCTGCGCCAACTGAATGCTAGGTGCCATGACTAATGAGAGAGCCACATGTCTGAACTGATGACTGCCACATACTTTGGCACTTTAGAGCTCAGGGGCAGTCTACATGTAGAGATGGAGCTTCGAAGTGGATGACAATTGTCGATCTGAGGAGGACACGAGCCAAATATCTATGAAATCCAGGAGAAATTGCTTTGGAGGAAAACAAGAGGGGAGAAGTTGAAACTCCCTAAGCCTAGATTCCCGAAGTGAATATTGACCATCTGTTCCTGAGGATGCATGGTGCCTGATCTGCAACTTCGAGGCTTCTATCTGGCACTAGACCTCGTGCAACTTTGACATGTCGAATACCCATGAGCCATTGATTTCCATGATCCATTAAAATCCGTCTATCGATCTTTGCAGAATGAGATAAGCACCCAAATTTAAGTCGAGGTCATAACTCTTGTTGATATGTAGAGAAGATAAAGTGAATTTCATGCAATTCATGTCCATCGATCTGAACAAGGGACATGTGTCAGATGATCCTTGTATTTGGTTATTTCATACTCCATAAGGAGGTAAGTAGTGTTGAGTAAAGAACTCCTGAATACCTGAAGTCCATCTAGATCGTTGATCAAAGTAGACGCATTTCGACAGATCTGACACTTCGGAAGGTTTGTGGTGTTATGTATTTCAAAACTCTCAAAGCCTGGAGTTCCAAAGTAAATATCCATTGTTGAAATCAAAAGGACATGCGGCACCATATCTCTCCACTTCAAGGATTTAGCACTTCGGAAGAAAGTTGAATGTGTGAAGCGAGAATTCCTGAAGCCCGGAGTTCCAAAGTAAATCTTCGTCGTTGAAATAAAAAGGACACGCAGTGCCATATATCTCACTTTGGGAATAACCACTTCGGAATAAAGTTGAATGTGTGAAGCAAGAATTCCCAAAGTCCTGAAGCCTGAAGTTTCGAAGTAAATCTTCGTCGTTGAAATCAAAAGGACACGCGACGCTAGATCTCTCCACTTCGTGGATTTAGCACTCTGGAGAGTTCATGTTCCCTTTTTCTGTCCTTTTAGCCCCTTACCTTCTATTTTTGGTCCCTTTCTTAGTTTATCCATCTTCCAAACTGATTTATCATTTCGCTAGATTCTGAAACCTGATCCATCAATTTTTCTTGTACCTTTTCATGGAGCCATAAGATCAGCACGTCTGCAATCAAGAGAGGTATGTAAGCTCTTCACTGAATAAAAATGTTAATTGCAATTCAAATCATGAACTTTAACTAATCATACATATCGTTAATACTTCGGCGTTCATGAGCTTTAAATGAGACAGAGTGAAAATTCCCCGAATCTCGGGTCTGCAAAGGTTAATTCCTGGATAATCTTTTTTAAGCTCTTAATTAATCATATTTAACAAGGTGTGTAAATTTCGAGTGTTTTGGGATTTCAGACTTTGGGAACTTTATATGTAGCTCAAAAGGAAATTCTCAAAATCCAAAATTGCGAAGTGATTAATTATCTAGTAAAAGTATTAATTAATCATATTTAACTTTAAGCATTTCGGAAATTCAGACTTCAGAGATTTTAGAATATCATATTGGGTAAGCATCTGAACTTTGAAGTGTGAAGTCATTAATTATCTCTTGATCATGATTAACTTAATTAATTAACATTTAATACTTTGGCATTTTTATATTTTGGTGGTTCGGAGTTTGGAGCTTTTATCATTAAGACTTATAGAATTTCCCGAAGCGTGAAGCTCTGAAGCGACCTTTAGTGATTTGCCTCTTTAAAATTTAGGTGGCTCCAAAACTTAGGAGGTATTAGTGTCATTCAGTCAAAAAAGGGGAAACTCATCAATAGTGGATATTGCGCGCGCCCTACTATTAATTAACCAGAAATGAATTTGATTTAGAATTTGAAAGTTATTTTCTGAGTTATCGTTTTGGGAAATATTATATTTTTCATAAAGTGGAGAATGAAAAGCTCAAAAGTTCAGGATTATATGTGTTCCAACATAGGCTCCATATGGGGATTGCGTCTCCCTGCGAGACGTGGAAGAACAGTAGACCAAGAGCCTTTATTGGGTAAATGGAGTCATCATTACATTTCTGGGAGACACTTTTAGATATTGATCATACAGAGAAAAAATGAACTTCAACCGAACCTCAGAAAACCTTCAAAACACACGTAATTATTGATCTCAAGCTAGGCTATTAATAATTTCCCTTTCCTAAAAATGAGTTTGGAATTGTTTAAGATAATCAAAACAAATTTAACTGAAATATCAGACTTTAGTCGATTTCATTCGCATCAAGGTTAAGTAAATTTAACAATTTATTTAGGGAATCCCTTGTTGGTTTAGAATGTAAATATTACCGAAAAGAGAACTAGATACCAGAGTATGTTATATACGTGTATGACAACCTTACAGATATCATAGATATTGCTTCACTATCGGCGAGCATGTTCAGTACCCTGGTGAAGTTATCTACATGTCCCATTGAATTTCCTTTCACCACTTCAATTCGCATTTTGTTGAGATGAGGGAAATCATTACATGAATTTCCTTTCATCATCTATTTTTTGGACAAAATGGGGGAAATCAAATTACGAATTTCCTTTCACCATTTGTCTTGGACTAGATGGGGGTAATCAGATTAGGAAATTCCTTTCACCATCTGTCTTATATTTTAATATTTTTGAAGTGGGGGAAATCAATTTGTATGTATCATACAAGGGATGATATCTGCTTAAAATTTAACAACGAAGGTCTTTCAACTATTTTTTTATTGTACTCTGGACTAATTCTCTATTAATCTTCAATACACCTTCGCCTATAGGGAAGATTTTATGGGAATTTTTATTTTTCAGGAATTGACCTTGAGCGAATTAATCAGTTTAAAATTTGATAGAAGAGATAAAGTTATCAAGATTAGCCTAGACATACTTTCTTTTAGTTAAAATCATAGGAATCATAAATATTTTAGCCCAATCTCGTTTGGAAGGCATATTTTTAAGTTTTCAGAGTCAAGGTGAAATTCCTTCTTTCTATGAAGACCAATAAAGGATCGAAAATCATAAGAGAATAAAAGATCGGGGGATAGGCAGAATAAAATAGAACGAAGATTCAGAGGATTTGATGCAAAATAATTTCAATCTCGCACAACTTTGTTTATTGATTCTTGAACTTCCTTCAAGCCTTTTTGTTCTTATTTTCTTTTTTTTTTCTTGTTTTTCATTTTCTATTTCATTTTTATTTCATTCAGAGAAGGCTTCAAAATTAAGTTGCAATTTCATACTTCATTGATCTTTGATTAGGTGACCATATCTATATGAGTGAAACTTCTTTACATTTGATACGATTCCTTAAAAAATTTCAGCTTGAACTGACGGAATAGGATTTCATACCTCAGATTGTCTTTGTATTTTCAATCAAGTAAATAATTAATTTATCACTTGTTTTGGGAGAGAGCAAAGGTTTTGAAAATTGAGTGTTTGATTTCGATACATCTTTATCTCTCAACGGACAATATGTATTCTACAGGAAGATAAAAATGGGAAATGTCAGAAAATTCTGCACGATAGAAATGATATGTGGTACAGATGATTTTATATTTTTCTTTCATGATATCAAGTAAACCTATTTTATTTACAGTAAAAGAAAATTTAAAAATAATTTACAAAAGAAAAATAAAATTGCAAACCAAAATATGGAAACCAAAACTGGTATATACAATAGGAATCTGAAAAATGACTATTGCATAAAATGTTTTAGGTAACCCATGTTGATAGGAGCGTCAAGAATATTTCCATCGAGGTTTTCCAATAAGAAATAATTTCTCCCTTCAGCGACTGCAATGTTGAATGGTAAAACTTGCCATGTTTTCCTGCATCCTCCTTTCTAGCATCCCACTTTAAAACTAGATCGCCTGAAAGAAACTCTTGATCTTTAGCATTTTTATCAAAAAGGGCCTTCATGTTATCTTGGTACCTTTGAATTATGTCATCTACTTCGGCCCTATTTTGTTGGACTTTGATTATTTGGCTTATCCTTCTTGTAATGTCGTTTGGATCTTCATTTTCATCCTTCCAGTGCTTCATCACAGGAAGAGAGAGATTGATAGCAAGGACAACGTCAGTACCATAAACCATTTGAAAAGGGGACATACCTATTGATTTCTTGGTGTCGATCGGATTCACCCATAAGGCGTACTTCAGGTGAACGTGACAAGCCTTCTTATCTTCTATCAACACTTTTTTTATTATAATCATCAAGCTCTTCTTGGATGATTCGGCCAACCCATTTCCCTGAGGGTAATAGGTTGTAGAATGTCCTAACACAATGTTTTATTTTTGGTAGAAACTGATATTGCCATAGATTTGAAAGCTTGGGCATTGTTAGTGACTATTTTTCGCAGACAACCAAATCTCGATTGGATGTTTTCTTCCAAGAAATTTATTACCACTGAATTCATAGCATTCTGAATCAGAATGGCCTCAACTCATTTCGTGAAGTAATCAGTGGCAGTTAAAATCCATTTATGTTGTGCGCTTGACTGCGGATAAATTTCTCCGATGAAATCTAGACCCCACTGTTGAAAGGGAGCTTCTGCTTTGACTGGGATTAAAGGTAGTGCAGTAAGTTTTTTCTTACTAGAGAACACTTGGCAAGAGTTGCAAGCTCTGACCTTGGCATTCACGCCAGTAAATAACTTTGGCCAATAATATCCAACTCTTAAAATATTGTAGTTTGTTCCATCTAGGCATGGTATCGTCCACACACTCCTTCATGGAATTCATTTATGACACTCTCTGTTTCAGGTTCTGTTAAGAAACATAACAAGAAACTGAGAGGATCTTTCTAGTACAATTGGCCATCATTAATACAATATTTGACTACATGTAGCTTCAACGTTCTTTCTTTGGATGGAGTCATGTCATTCAGACACTGAAGGGTAAGGAGATATGAAACAATATCACAATACCAAACAGAGGAAGAAAATTTATCCTTGATCTGAATTGTGGGTGTTTGATCATCAAGCCCTTCTATATCTGGGAAATATCCATGTGATTCCAGGTGATTTATCCTGAGCACTCTGAAATTCGATTCGGCTAATAGTTTTTCTAGGCCTTGTCCTTTGACTAGTTTGGTTGGTTCTACTTCTAGATCGAACTCCTGAATTTTGGCTAACCATCGACCTCTCTTTCCATCAATGTCCGTTTGAACATATGTCCTTGACAACGTTTGTTGGTACATAAGTGATTATTTTGGAATGCAACACATATGTCCTGAAATATTTGAGGGCTTTCACCATTGCGTATGCTTATTTTTCAAGGATATCATACTTTAATTCTATGTCTCTGAGACTTTTACTAAAAGATGATATCGATTGTTCGAAGCCTTCCTCATTCTTTTGCAAGAGCACTGCTGTGATAGTATGTTCATAAGCGAAGGAGAAGATCAAGAATTCTTTAGTATAATCTGAACTAGTTAACACTAGTGCTTCGCTTATAGATTTCTTGACTCATTTGAATGATGATTTAACTCCGATGGTCCATTTCACTTCGCTATCCTTCTTCAACATATATGTAATCAATTTAATTATTTCAGCAAAATTGGGAATGAATCTTCTCAAAAAGTTTATCTTTCTTAAAAAAGATTGAATTTCTTTTCTGTTCCTATGAATATTGATAGTGCCTATAGCCTCAACCCACTTAGGGTTGACCTTAATTCCTTCTTTTGACACTATATGACCCAATAGATTACCCTCCTGCATAGAAAAATGTGATTTCTTGGGGTTAAGAGACAAACCAAATTTTCTGCATTTTTCAAAGGTTTGCTTGAGGTGCAGCAGATGTTCTGCATCAGAATTAGAAAAAATCGTCAAATCATCGAGATAAATAATGAAAAACTTATATTTTTCTCCGATGAAAACAATGTCCATCGTTCTTTGGAAATTATCCCCTTCATTCATCAAACCAAATGGCATTTTATCGTACATGAAATTTCCCCACAGAGTGGTGAACGCAGTTTTCTCTTTGTCGTCTTCATGGACAGCAATTTGATTGTATCTGAAAAAACCATCAATCATGGGAATTATGTTAGCTTCAACTACTTTTTCTAGAACATGATCCATTTTTGGAAAAGGGTAGTTGTCTTTGAGGAATGATCGATTTAAATTTCTGAAATCTACACAGAGTCTTATTTCACAATTTTTCTTTCTGACGGGTACCAAATTCACTACCCATTTAGAATACCTGAGTGGAATGATAATTTTTGCATCGAGAAGCTTCTTGAATTCCCTTTCTATCACTGGCACAAGGATAGGATTTATTTATCTGAGTTTCTTCATGAAAGGTTTGATACCATGTTTCAAAGCAATCTTATGTTCAATAATAGAGGCATCATAAGTTTTCATATCATCATAGGACCATGCAAAAACATATTTGTATTTCTTAAGCAATTCAGTGTACTTATTATTCATTTGGGATGGAAGGTATTTAGATATCTTAACCAGTTTAGGATCTTCTTTAGTTCCTATATTACATTCCTCAACTTCTTCAAGCTGAGTTCGTAAGGTAGATTTTAAAGGTATGTCATCCTGGTCAAATAATCTCTCTAAGGGGATCAGGCCTCTAGGGATTTGATTGTTCTTAAGCATGAGCATACAGTGGTTTGCAATCTTATCCTGGAATTTTGCAGGGTCTTCACCTTCTTGCATAATCCAAGTGGGATCATTTTGGTTTTCATGGTCTATGTGACTTTCAGAAAATTCATCAATCATTTCCAGAAATTGTTTAATTTGTTCATCATCCTCGAAAACTTGCCAGTGTTGAATGTTATTTCGGAATCGAGGGTCTATGTCTCATCTCAATGTGATACTTCAGTTTTAGGATAATAGGTGGTACAAAGGTTGTAACAGCTTTGGCTAAAGAATCAGCCTATTGATTTGCCATCCTGGGAATAGAGTGAATATTAAAGGATGAGAAGAAATTCTCTATCAGATCCCAGGTGTTAGCACTTGGTAAATTTCCTAGAGGTTGACGAAAGAAGAAATTTACAAGGTAACATTATCCAACCACTTTTGAAGCTGGGATCTAGCCCTTCCAAATTCAGAGAGGGATCTCTCTATATGATTTAGTTATGTTTCCAAATTTGAATATTAGGCTAGGTAAAGAAATAGGTCGGTTTTGTTGTTAAAATGTTTTTCGAATTGGTTGAGATAGTCTAAACATCCATTGGGCTATGGGGTCTGCGTTTTAATAAAATATGAGATCAGAACTAGAAATGTAAAGGAAAAACTTTCACAGGGAGAGATGATATAATCACTGGATCTTTTAATAGCATAAATCATGGACAACAGAAAAGATGAGAAAGATAATTTCAACAAAGAAGCAATTAAGAATTTCTTTATTGAAAACACCAGAAGATAAATGCTTAAATCTTTCGAGTCAGAAACAGGGTATGCGAAGATAAATCCTGCAACATTCGTTACTCTCAAAGATTAGAATTAGAAAACAAGATGATCACGAAGCAAGAATAACATTCAACTTAGAGAGAAAACATCACCAGTGAATACACGCAAGAATCATGTAAAGTACCTCCTTTTATTAATGGAAGATCTCTTCAACAATATTACAGTCTGATAGCGTCAGGGTGTGAAGATCAACAACCCTCAATACTTCGAAAGGTGAAGTATTTATAGCTCAAATTACGAACGTTCCTGTCATAAATGACCAGGACGTGCTACATCTATTTTTAGCCTAACAAACTTAACAAATCTCAAAAATCTAGGAACTACTCGATGATGTGTTGTAACTGCTTGTTGATTTCTGGGGTAGGCCGTTGGCGAGGTTTCTGCACAATCTCTTCTGATTGGACAAATGACTGGACTGAGACAACTCATCTACTAATCAATTAAATCATAGAGCTCCTCCCATCTGATATGACTGGGCATGTTGACTTTGAGCAGCCTTCGATACACTTCATCCATGTCTGTATACTTGGAAAATGTAGGCTTGGTGAGGAAAATGTATCGAATCTCATGCTGGATGCTGATGTCCCACTGAAGGGCATCCAGAAATGATTTGTCGATGATGCTCCCTTGAATGCCTGCAAACTTCGAACTGTCCTTAGACACGTCAGCCAATCTCTTCTTATAATCTGGGAGATTCATCAGTTTATAATTAATTACCTTCAGACCAGGTAACCCTTTCTTCTGGAGGGCCTCAACCTTACTGAAGAATCTTTGTACCCCTAGGTCCATGGCCTGAACCTTTTCTTCTAGATGAAGCATTAATCCTCTTTGTCAAAGCCCTTTTGACCTCAAGGATGGTCTCTGTTATGTCTTCAATCTTCAGCTCTTCTAGCTCTTCCCTGGTCTTAGAATTGAGGAACTTAATAATCTCATTTGCTGGTGTTGGCATTTCTCCCAACTTTACTCTGATCTTCTCAATGGCTTGTTTGCTCCTTTGGAGCAATTCATTCTTCTCAAACATGATTTGGATCATGGGCCATATCTCATTTATGGACTTAGTGATGTATGTCCATACACTCTCTTTGACTTCAGCTAAAGTCTTTCCTGCCATTGTTTGCTTCTGGAGCTGCTGAAGTTCCTGTTTGAGTTGCTCTGTCACCTGCTTTTCCTTAGATAGGATGGTTTGGAAGGAAGTTTTGAGTTCCTGAAGGTTTTGCACTTCCTTTTTAAGCCTATTGATCTCTGTCTCCTGCAGGTTCATCCTTTCCATGGATTTGGCCAGGTCGGTTGTATTCTCTTGGGATGTCAATGGAGTTGCGGATGGGATTGTTGTCACTGATGCAGTGCTCACTCCTGCAATTGGGATAGCACTCAATGGAATGACTTCCATTGGCTTCAGCTTCTCTTTCTCTTTCAATAATCTCTCCATCGCAGCTTCCATTTCATTGAGTTGTGCATTCTGCTCCATGAAAAGCTTGAGCATTTCGTCCTTCTCACCTTCTTTCTCTGCTATCTCCCTCGCCTACGAGTCCTTTGTGGGCGGGAGCTTCAGTTGTTTTAATCATTATTCTTTTTAATCATCTCCTCCGCTGCTCTGACGTTCGAAGGGTCATAACCGATCTTGAGGACCAGCTCCTCCAAAGTCTTGATTCTATTGTCCTTCGCAAAGGATGATATCTTCTCCAACTTGAGTTGAGTTTGAGCATTATTCAGTGACACCTGCAATTTGGCTGCAGAAGCGGAAGCATGCGCCAGCGTATGGAATACCATTTCTCCTGTCTGTTAATGCAGATCCATTTGATCTGTTGGGTGCACGTCCTGCGTCTGGAATTTGAAGGTGGCCCTCTTGTAATCTGTGATCACCTTGGGTTCTGGTACCTGTGCCTGGAGGAAGGCCATGTGCATTCTGCCCTTTTCTGTGTCAAATGAAGATAGCATCCTATGTTGTGCAGTTGACGTCTGCTTCTGAAACTGAGCGTAAGTACTGCTGGTAAGGGTCTGGTTCTTTTTCTTGATCATCTCGTACTTCTCGAAAATTCTCAACTTAGGCCCAATCTTGCCTTGCTGAGTGTCCAATGGGGACTCTATGGATTTCTTCGGTAATGCTGTAGTGATGTCCTTATAGAGGCTCGAACCGAAGGGAGGAATAATAGACTTGGTCACTATGGTAGGCGGGGCTTCTTTTTCCCCTGTTTGGCCGAGAACTGAAACTGTCTTGGGCCTCTTAGTGTACAGCTGGAACTCTTCAGACGATAACTCCATGACAGGCGGAGATAAATCTTGTCAAGGCCTTTTTTCCTTAGGGACCTGTGGCATGGTCATTGGTGGCACAGTGGTCAGGGGAACCTTCTCTTCCACTTTGACCAAGGTGTTAGACACCCACACTATCTGATTGGCAAATTTTTCAATTTTGGGTTTGGACACATGAACATACGGGATGTTCTTGTTCTTCACCCTCATCTCTGAGTTGATCGCATGAGGATCATAGTGCCATGGGAATCTCATGAAGAACTTCATTTCTTTCAACATCCTATTGGCTTCTTCCCCTGCGCCCCGACTGTTGCATATGAAGGAGCCAATCTACCCCTTGATTCGAAGTTGTTGCTTCTTCTTTAATGATACAAAATGGATATCATCTGAATTCATAATATGCCTTATATATTCTAATGCAAAGATTCTGACAGGCAAATATTTGGGCAGCTTATACGGTGCCAACTCGCAACCGTATAATCTGATCTCAGTATGATTTTGATACAGGTACCAATCCTCGGTCTTTGTGTTGTCCGAGAGATGCAGGATCCTCTGGAATTTGTCATTTATTTGAGGCTCGGGTCTGCCGCTCATCATGCTTACCACAGGGTGGTAGAATTGATCGATGAACGCCTTGAAGCTGTACTCTGTAGAGTTGTTCTTTAGCAAAGAAGTCCATGCTATGACTGCCTGAGGTTTTCCATCTTCATCCATCTTCTTCATGGAAAAACTGAATTTATCTACTTGAAAGAAAACAAACATGTATGCCAGTATGGACGAGTATCTGAACATGCCTTCCGTGCCAAAATTCATGAACTGTTCGTGAATATTATCGGCCAAGAACGTACTGAAATCAAACTGGGTGGTGGGTTTTTCGTCAGCGGAGAAAATGGATAGAAAACCCAGAATGGGCTCATCTACCCACTGGTCAGAATAGTATCCCAACAGAGCGCAAAGGGAAGAAATAACCTGGTTTCCCTTAGTGGAGAACATGGACGACGGGTAAGGGGGATTTGTGGAAGGGAATTGAGCGGATGTGGGAAGGAAAAGCTCGAATATTTGATCTCTTTGGGGAAAAGTTATTTTCTTATACAGCTCTGTAAGGATTTCCAGGTTGAAAGGAGACACAGAGTCGGCACGGGGAATTTGCATCATCTGGTCTATGGACTCGGGCATGATGAGGAATAGGGTCTCTCCAGAAGAGGACATGACGGCTCTTTGTTTGGGAATATAGTGAGCTTGACACTTGAGAGCAAACTCAAGAAAATGGTGGATCTGAGGGAAAAGGTAGAGGGGTAAATTGGACTCCTAGAGTCCAATTTCATCACTTTGGTCCAGGAACAGTTCCCTGAGCCATGAC
The DNA here is from genome assembly GCA_009831015.1 of Picea engelmannii. Classification (NCBI taxonomy): domain Eukaryota; kingdom Viridiplantae; phylum Streptophyta; class Pinopsida; order Pinales; family Pinaceae; genus Picea; species Picea engelmannii. The sequence goes on from ML826772.1 coordinate 89,570, forward strand.
TAGAGGTCTGAGAAATTGAAATCGCATTTGGTATCTGTGATTAATCTGTCTTTGTCAACCAGTGGGATTTTTTCCAGGTCAACAGGAGGCGGGAGAAATGGATTCTCCTCTTCTTCTGCTTGTCTGGGCTTTGGCGCCATCTCTGCAACAGTACCTGCAATAAACACGATGTTAGTGGGGGCGATTGACTGTGGATGAGGGTGACGGAACGTAACAGAGGAATAAGAGGTGAACTTCTATGGTGCGATGGGTGAATAGGGAATGTAAGGGGAATAACGGTTTTAAAGCTGGGTCGGTTGGGCGCAGGAGACAGGTCAGCTGGATAACGGGTGTGTTATCCAGTAATGAATGGCCAACGGATCACTATGAGGGTGAGAGGGCAGGTGACAGTGGCTGAAAGATACGGACAGGCGATGTGGCAGCTAGGGATTGGAGGTAAAAGTCGCAATAAGGGGATTTTTAGGAGTGAAAAGGGGGAAGGGGACTGACAGCAATTATGGGATGTGAATAACTCGAGAAGAAATGGAAGGTGACGTCCATAAGTGATGGGGGTCTGTCAGATAGCAGATGGTGACGGGACTCGGGGAAAATGGAAGGACGCCACGTATAACAAGGGACCCGCCAGAGGAATAATACCATTCCGGACCCCCCCCCCTCGGTTAAAAGCAGATCATCCGGGGGGGTCCGAAAACCATTTTGGGTCATTGATCAACGCGCTCATTTCTGAGCCGCAGATCTTTGCTCGTCCTTTATCAATCATTTCGGACCCCCGCCCTTCCATTAAAGGTAGAACAGACGGGGGGGTTCAGAATCCAATATAGATTGTTGATTTAAGCGCTCAACCCAGAGCCATCCAGATGCGCACAACCGTTATCAGCGATTCCAGACCCCCCTCCCCGGTTAAAAGCAGAACGGTCAGGGGGGTCCGGAATGCTCTGTACACCGTAGATCTTGGCGCCGCGATCAGGACCATCGACATGTGCAGGGAGCATAAATGGGGAGCGGAGAACACATGCTCTGGAAAAACTTAGGATAAATGTGTTTTTATGGGTTTTTCCAAAGTTATTCAAGTAGAGACCACCATGGGGCTTGACCAAACTATCTTTTAAGCACTTGAAACATGGTGCAACATTTACATCAAGCTAGTTTTATTTGAATGAAACAATAAAGAAACTAACCTATGTTTTAACCTAATTTCCTATGATAGTTAACCCAGATTAGACTGTTGGTTTAAGAAATTACTCTACCCTAGGGCTATCTGATTAGGATTAGACAGTGTGGCCAGATTTATTCACTACTCTAACCTAGACACTTTGGCTAAGATTAAACTATTTAGCCAAATTCATTCACTACCCTATCAACATCAAATTTAAAAAGAACTTGACCATGCTTGAAAGGAATGGACCAAGTTACTATTATTGCATGGGGCTTTTATTGCAATTCTTTTATGCCCTCTTTTCTTTTTCTTTTCCTTTTTCTTTTTCTTTTTTCTTTTCTTTTTCTTTTCTTTTTCTTTTCTTTTTCTTTTCTTTTCAAATTATTTGGAGAATGAAAAATCATTTTTCAACAAACACAATAGAGACAGATAATATCCCAGTCACCAGTTGATCCTATAATTTATAGGGTGATAACAGCGGCTCCACCTGGGGATGGTACTTGCCCTATGAAGTGCCAAGAATCTTGGTTCCTGTCATTCTGAATATTTCTGCCTAGTAGCCTTCGTTGGTTTTATTCTCAAAAAATGGAAAAACAGTGGTCAGCAGCTTAGGGCCTTCTCTTCGAGCTTCAACCAACTGACTAATGTTATTCACTCCGAAAATGCAAGTAAAAAATGAAAATTAAAATGGTATGTACAATGGAGAGTGAAAACTTGAATCTTCTAGTGAGGTGGCACATAATGTTTCAGCATTCTGCCACTCACAGGTCCTCCTGGCAGATCTGACCCATCAGCGTTGTTTAGCAAGAAAGCATTGTTTCCCCTGAAAGCTTGGATCATGTATGGTCCTGTCCACAGACTATCAAATTTCCCATGCTTTCCCTTGTCTTCATTTCTGGCATCCCCTCTCAGCACCAAATCTCCTATCTCAAAATCATCTTTCTTGGTCCTTTTGTCAAAGATCTTCTTGATGTTTTCTTGGACTACCTGAGTCTTGTTGAAAATGTCCTCCCTGGATTGCTGCAAATGGATCATCTGGTTGATCCTTCTCTATGAGTCATTTGGCTCAGCTTGTACCTCTTGAAGCAACTTCATGACAGGGACTCCCAAAGAAGTGGGGAAAACTTCCTCTGTTCCATAGACCCGCTGGTATGGTGACATACCGATTGACCTTTTGGTGGTCAGTCTGTCATCCCACAAAGTGAAGACCAGCTTGTTGTGCCACGATTTCTTGTTTTCCTGTAATGTTTTCTTGATGATATTGACCAAGGTTTTGTTTGAAGATTCCGCCAGCCCATTCCCCTGAGGGTAGTAAGCTGTGGAATGCCCCAAACTAATGTGATATTGATTACAGAAATCTATAAGCTTCTTCGACCGAAAGGCAACTGCATTGTCAATTATAATATTTCTAGGACATCCAAAGAGAGACAAAATATTATTTTCAAGGAACTTGATAATAACAGAGTCAGTGGCTTGCCTTCTTGGTAATGCCTTGATCCATTTGGTAAAGTAATAGGTGGCAGTGAGAATCCACCTGTGCTGGCCTGAAGAAGGGGGGTGTATTTCTCCAATGAAGTCCAGTCCCCATTGTTGGAAAGGGGCTTCAACTGAGATCGGTTTCAGGGGGAGAGGAAGAAGTTTCATTTTGCCTTCAAATAGCTGACATTGATGACACCCAGTCACCTTTTGATGCACGTCGGGGAATAGGGTGGGCCAATAGAAACCCGCTCTGAGTATTTTGTTGGCTATGACCTTCCAGTTCAGATGGCCACCACATTCACCTGCATGAAATTCTTGTAACACTTTGTCAGCTTCGTCTTTCAATAAACAATTTAACAGAATACCTCCAGGATCTTTCCAATACAAATTGCCTTCTAGAATACAGAATTTTAAGGCTTTCAACTTTAAAAATCTAGCTTTAGTCTTAGTCAAACCAAGGGGATCTTGTAAATTTTGCAAAACGTATATAAGGTCTGTGTACCATGGAGAGTTGAGAAATACCTCTCTCACACTTGGAGTCTCCATATCACCCTGTTCATCTGCTGCAGTTAAAAAATTAATTTTGAGAGCCTGGAAGTTTGATTCAGCCAATAATTTTGCTAGGCCTTGACCCTTGATTAGTTTTGTAGGCTTAATCTCTATGTCGTATTCTAAAATGACAGCAATCCACTTTCCTCTTCTTCCATCCAGATTGTCATGTGTCAAAATGTCTTTTACTACCGCATTCGAAACATACGCAATGGTGTGGGAATGGAGAATGTAGAACCTAAAGTCTTTTATAGCTTTTACCAAGGCAAAAGCTTGTTTCTCCATTATCTTGTAATTCAGGGCAGCATCTCTCAATGATTTACTAAATAAAGCTATGGGTTATTCATACCCTTCGTTGTTCTTTTGTAGTAACACGGCTGCTATAGTATGTTCGGAGGCGAAAGAAAAAAGATAGAAAACTTTAGTAAAATCTGGACTGATCAAAACAGGGGCTTTTGTGAGTGCTCGTTTGACTTGTTCGAAAGACTGTCTGGACTCAGAGTCCCATTTTATTTTTACATCTTTTTTAAGAATATTTGTAATGTTTATGAGGAGCTCTGCCAGGTTGGGAATGAATCTTCGCAGAAAATTTATTCTCTCGATAAAAGACTGTAGTTCTTTGAGGTTTCTTGGGTGTTCTAACTTTTGTATGGCCTCGATTCTGCTGGGGTCTATTTTGATTCCATCCTTGGAGATGATATGTCCTAGCAGTTTTCCTTCCTCTAGCCCGAAAAGGATTTTCTTAGGATTTAAGAAATCCCAAACTTTCTACATTTCTCGAAGACTCGTCTAAGGTGTCGCAGGTGCTCGTCATCAAATCGGGAAAAAATAGTTACATCATCTAAATAGACAACAATAAACTTACCCGATTCTTCAACAAAGGCGATATCCATCGCTCTCTGGAATGTGGCTCCTGCGTTCATCAGACCAAAAGGCATTTTCACATACATGAAAGTGCCCCAAGGCGTAGTGAACACAGTTTTGTCTTGGTCATCCGGGTGAACTAGGACCTTATTGTAACCCGAGAAACTGTCCAACAAAGAAATTCTACTGGATCCGACCACCCTTTGAAGGATGTGGTCCATTTTCGGCAAAGGGTAATTGTCCTTCAAGGAAACCTTATTCAGATTTTGGAAATCTATACAAATTCTGATTTCCCCAGATTTCTTACGTGTAGGGACTAAATTAGAGACCCATTTGGAAAAACGCAATGGGACTATGATTTTGGCATCGTACATTTTTTTTATTTCCTTTTCTATCAGAGGGAGCAACTTGGGATATATCCTCCTAAGTTTCCGTCTGAATGGTTTTTGGTCTTCTCTTATTAGAATTCTGTGTTGTATGATGTTGGTATCATAAGCCTTCAAATCCTCATAACCCCAGGCAAAGACATCTGAATATTCTTTGAACAGCTCAATGTATTTGAGTTTTTTCTCTGGGGGTAATGATTTAGATAGTTTGACCATTTTAGGTTTCTCTCCAGTCCCTATATTACAATCTTCTACCTCTTGTCCATTTGCTTCGATTTTCGGTTTCTTGGCTACGTCGTTAAAATCAAACAAGTCCTATAAAGGAACTAGACCTCTAGGAAAAACATTGCTTTTCAAATGTAAAACATCAGCATCCATTTCATCATCTCCTGATTCTCCTAAATCTACGCTATTTACACTATCAATTTCAAAATCAGATCTATTTACATTTTCATCTTCGCTCTCTAAATCTATATTTGTACATTCAAAGTCATTTTTACACTGAAGAAAGTCCTCAATCTGATCATCATTGCCAAAAAATTGGCAATACCTGATGTTGTCAGGGACAGTTGGTCGACACTTCACTTCTACCGTGTATGGGCGAGTTGAGCAGAAAGGAATCTTACATGTGGCTACTGACATAGCCAATCCGTCCACCAGAATGTTTTGTCCCCTCGGCATTACCTGCAAGTCTACTTCAGTGAAACATCTCAAGGCATCAAGAATAGCATTCCTATAAGCTCTAAGACGTGGGTGTTTCGCGGCATACTCACCTTTGATCTTCTTAATTATCAACTCAGAGTCACCTCTCACCATAAGTTGTTTAGCACCAACCTTTTTCAAAAGTTTCAAGCTGAGCATCAAAGCTTCATACTCAGCGATATTGTTAGTGCACTGGAAATTCAATTTATAAGAATAGTTTTCTGAGTACATGGATCTGTGATTATGTAGCCAAACACCTACCCCAGCTCCTTCTTTGCTCACTGCTCCATCAAAATCCATGCTCCAGAAGTCTGCCGGTAATTCTTTAGTTATTACATTTTTCTTCCTTTCGACTTCGATGAGTTATTGGCCTTAATTCGGACTAGATGTATCCTCTCCCAGCTGAATGTCTTTCTCTCCCGTGTCACCATCGTTATACAGGATAAAAGAATCCAGGTCAGAATGTGCAGAGTAAAGAGGATATTTGTGTGGTTTTCCCTGGCTATTGACCATGTACTTCATCAATGTTTCTCTGTATAGCCTTATTTGCTGTACAAAAACTGGGATAGTGGCATAAGACATATCGAGCTGCAGGGTACCCCTCAACTTAGCTCCCCAAGACCGGGAAAGAAACATTCCATATTTTGGAGGGATGTTTGTGACTACCACATCCATGACCATACTCTTTGCAGGAATCTAGACCAGGGTGATACACAGGTCCTTGATCAAACCAATGCATCTAACCTTATTGGAGTCGAACGAATGCAGATCCTTATAAGGTCTGGTGACCTCCAGTCCCAGTTTCTCCATCACTTCTTTCGGCATCAGATTATGGGAAGCACCCGAATCCAACATAGCATTATGCAAGATTAGGTCATGTATGTTTAGACTGATGTAAAAAGGAGTGACCTCACCAGTATCATCTCGACCATCTACTTCAGGTATGAAAAGAAGCTCGGGTTGATCATCAGTAAGGTTCACAGTGTCTGAATGATTTGTTGATCCAATGGTTAGGGCCTTCATGCCTATGTCAGGTTCAATAGCCATTTCTTTAATCACATGTGAACGATAAACATATTTTTTCATCAACTCAGAGAGTGGGATAGGAATTTTTACTTTGGCCAGTTCCCCCTCAAGGCTGAAAGGTGTTGGAGCTCTTCCTTGGCTCATCAATTCTAGTTTTTCCACCATATCCTTCTGCCCAGAAGTACTTGGTGGATTTATAGGTGAAACCTCGGGTTGTGAAGGCCTTTTCAGAATAGTAAGGTTTTTCTTCATGGGAGGGTCGGCAGCACTCTTCTCGGGAATCTTCTCGACAGCTGGCTCGGAGGCCTTCTTGGTTTCGTCTACCTTCTTTGTTTAAATTGTCTTTTTTGGGGAACTCCCTTCTATCTTTTTACTCCGCAAATTATACTATTGGTGTACTTCCAAAATGGCATTTTCAAATGCCTGTTGTTCTGCATCTTCAGCTTCTTCACTTACCTTTGTTTGATTGAGAAGAAAAAGATATTGCTCTTCTTGGGTGAGGAAGATAGCTTCGTTATCATGAATGCCCATGAGGTTTATATGGGTATCTTCTAGTTCCTCAATCACCTCCCCCCCTTCATCAACATAATTTTCTTGCAAGGGAGGTATGATCTGTTGATCTGGGCCTCTCTGTTCTCTTTGATCCCTAGGATCTCTCTGTCTGATTTGAGGAGCGTTTCTCCTGAAGTTAGGATTCCGGACTTGAGGAGTTGGTGGGTCATCTCTCGGAGGATTTCTTTCTGACACAGTGAGCCTATCCATCATTCTTTCGACTGCTCTGGCCAAAGAATCCAATTTGGAATTGGAGTTTGACGTGGAAGGTTCTTCTTTAATCGTAACCCTCCTCTCTGATCTCTGTCGTTCTCTTTTTGCCAACAAATTGGCCTCCACACTAATAGCACTTTTCTGCATGTCCTCCAGGGTGGTAGAATTTATTTCTCTTAGTTGGTATGACATGTCGGCATCAAATCCATCAGGGAATTTAATCAATGCCAGACCCTGTGGAGGTTTGATTTCATTTGGGATTGCATTGTACAGGTTGTTGAAACGGGTGCAGTAATCTTGTACTGTCTCACCTTGATTTCCTCTTATATTCTCGTATTCTGACAATATTTGGAGAGGGTTTTTCTTTACCTCCCATATGTCGAGAAAACTCCTTTGGAAAGTGACAAGTTCAGGGATTGAGGCGGCTGGTAAAGCTTTGTACCATTTCTTAATGTCACCTGTCAAACTTTGGGCAAACAATCTCATTTGAACGTCAGCCTCATCAACTTCTTGTAGGTCAAAATAATCATTCATTTTGTCAACATGTTGTTGGGCTTTCAAGGGTCCTGTTGCATCGAACTGTGGGAGTCTAGTTTGGTAGTCTTGAGGCATAGTATGGAGAGGTGCGGCCAACACCAAGGGAGCGTATATGGTTGCCATGATGAGTGGAGGAGGTGGAACGACAACCTAGATGTTCAGCGAGGTAGCGACTGAAGGCGAGGACGAGGAAGGATTGGCTGGCACCGAGGGAGTGGTTTGCTGATTAATAGTGGGAGATAGAACTTTAGGGGTTTGGGGTTTCAAGATGGTTGGGTTGAAAATGATTTCAGTGACAAAACTACCTGACTTGGACCTAGACAGGCTTTGACCGGAACAGGTGTCAATATTGGGGTTTTGAGAAGAGACAAGTTTTCCTAAAAAATAAGGGGACTTATGAATGGGAATATGACTTACCGAACCTTCAACAATGGTCTTTTCCTGAGCAACTACTCTGGATTGTCTGTTACTTTCACAGGTTTTGGATCTGGATGAGATTGAGTATAGACTTTCTTGGGAGCCAGAATTGTTTTTGGTTATATATATATATATATATATACTTTTTAATTTTATGAATCTGAAAATAAAATGTACAAAGTTTTAATCAACCTCTGAACATTACTTCCTTCTCGGATTTTCAATATTTAAGGAGCAATATTTCAGATACAAACTTTTCTTTTAGGGAAAAAAGGATGTAGGTTTTAACTTTTTCGTTCAGTTACCCAGTGGAGTCACCACTATGTTAGCACTTGGTAAATTTCCTAGAGGTTGACGAAAGAAGAAATTTACAATGTAACTTTATCCAATCACTTTTGAAGTTGGGATCTAGCCCTTCCAACTTCAGAGAGGGATCTCTCTATATGATTTAGCTATGTTTCCAAATTTGAATATTAGGCTAGGTAAAGAAATAGGTCGGTTTTGTTGTTAAAATGTTTTTCGAATTGGTTGAGACAGTCTAAACATCCATTGGGCTATGCGGTCTGCGTTTTAAAAAAATATGAGATCAGAACCAGAAATGTAAAGGAAAAACTTTCACAGGGCGAGTTAATATAATCACTGGATCTTTTAATAGCATAAATGATGGACAGCAGAAAAGATGACAAAGACAATTTCAACAAAGAAGCAATTAAGAATTTCTTTATTGAAAGCACCAGAAGATAAACGCTTAAATCTTTCGAGTTAGAAACAGGGTATACAAAGATAAATCCTGCAACATTCATTACTCTCAAAGATTAGAATTAGAAAACAAGATGATCACAAAGCAAGAATAACATTCAACTTAGAGAGAAAACATCACCAGTGAATACACACAAGAATCATGTAAAGTACCTCCTTTTATTAATGGAAGATCTCTTCAACAATATTACAGTCTGATAGCGTCAGGGTGTGAAGATCAACAACCCTCAATACTTCAAAAGGTGAGGTATTTATAGCTCAAATTACGAACGTTCCTGTCATAAATGACCAGGACATGCTACATCTATTTTTAGCCTAACAAACTTAACAAATCTCAAAAATCTAGGAACTACTCGATGATGTGTTGTAACTGCTTGTTGATTTCTGGGGTAGGCTGTTGGCGAGGTTTCTGCACAACCTCTTCTGACTGGACAAATGACTGGACTGGGACAGCTCATCTGCTAATCAATTAAATCACATAGCTCCTCCCATCTGATATGACTGGGCATGTTGACTTTGAGCAGCCTTCGATACACTTCGTCCATGTCCGTATACTTGGAAAATGTAGGCTTGGTGAGGAAAATGTATCGAATCTCATGTTGGATGTTGATGTCCCACTGAAGGGCATCCAGAAATGCTTTGTCGGTGATGCTCCATTGAATGTCGGCAAACTTTGAACTGTCCTTAGACAAGTCAGCCAATCTCTTCTTGTAATCTGGGAGAGTCATCAGTTTATCATTAATTACCTTCAGACCAGGTAAACCTTTCTTCTGGAGGGCCTCAACCTTACTGAAGAATATTTGCACCCCTAGGTCCATGGCCTGAACCTTTTCTTCCAGCTGAAGCATTAATCCTCTCTTGTCAGAACCCTTTTGACCTCAAGGACGGTCTTTGTTATGTCTTCAATCTTCAGCTCTTCTAGCTCTTCCCTGGTCTTAGAATTGAGGAACTTGATAATCTCATTTGCCTGTGTTGGCATGTCTCCCAACTCTACTCTGATCTTCTCAATGGCCTATTTGCTCCTTTGGAGCAATTCATTCTGCTCAAACATGATCTGGATCATGGGCCATATCTCATTTATGGACTTAGTGATGTCTGTCCATACACTCTCTTTGACTTCAGCTAAAGTCTTTCCTGCCACTGTTTGCTTCTGGAGCTGCTGAAGTTCCTGTTTGAGCTGCTTTGTCACCTTCTTTTCCTTAGATAGGCTGGTTTGGAAAGAAGTTTTGAGTTCCTGAAGGTTTTCCACTTCCTTTTTAAGCCTGTTGATCTCTGTCTCCTGCAGGTTCATCCTTTCCATGGATTTAGCCAGGTCGGTTGTATTCTCTTGGGATGTCAATGGAGTTGCGGATGGGATTGTTGTCACTAATGCAGTGCTCACTCCTGCAATTGGGATAGAACTCAATGGAATGACTTCCATTGGCTTCAGTTGCTCTTTCTCTTTCAATAATCTCTCCATCTCAACTTCCATTTCCTTGAGCTATGCATTCTGCTCCATGAGCAGCTTGAGCATTTATTCCTTCTCACCTTATTTCTCTGCTATCTCCTTCGCCTGCGAGTCCTCTGTGGGAAGGAGATTTAGTTGTTTCCTCAAGCAGGCAATGTCCACATTCTTCCTTTTAATCATCTCCTCCACTGCTCTGAAGTTCGAAGGGTCATAGCCGATCTTGAGGACCAGCTCCTCCAAAGTATTGATTCTATTGTCCTTCGCAAAGGACGATATCTTCTCCAACTTGAGTTGAGTTTGACCGTTATTCAATGACACCTACAATTTGGCTGCAGAAGCAGAAGCATGCGCCAGCGTATGGAATACCATTTCTCCTATCTATTTATGTAGATCCATATGATCTGTTGGGTGCACGTCCTTCATCTAGAATTCGAAGGTGGCCCTCTTGTAATCTTTGATCACCTTGGGTTCTGGTACCTGTGCCTGGAGGAAGGCCATGTGCATTCTACCCTTTTCTGTGTCAAATGCAGACAACAGCCTATGTTGTGCAGTTGACATCTGCTTCTGAAAATGAGCGTAAGTACTACTAGTAAGGGTCTGGTTCTTTTTCTTGATCATCTCGTACTTCTTGAAAATGCTCAACTTAGGCCCAGTCTTGCCTTGCTGAGTGTCCAATGGGGAGTCTGTGGATTTCTTCGGTAATGCTGTAATGATGTCCTTATAGAGGCTCAAACCGAAGGGAGTAATAATAGACTTGGTCACTATGGTAGGCGGGGCTTCTTTTTCCCCTTTCTGCGGGAACTGAAACTGTCTTGGGCCTCTTAGTGTGCAGCTGGAACTCTTCGGACGATAACTCCATGACAGGTGGAGATAAATCTTGTCGAGGCCTTTTTTCCTTAGGGACCTGTGGCATGGTCGTTGGTGGCACAGTGGTTGGGGGAACCTGCTCTTCCACTTCGACCAAGGTGTTAGACACCCACACTATCTGATTGGCGAATTTTTCAATTTCGGGTTTGGACACATGAACATACGGGATGTTCTTGTTCTTCACCCTCATCTCTGAGATGATCCCATGAGGATCATAGTGCCATGGGAAGCTCATGAAGAACTTGATTTCTTTCAACATCCTGTCAGTTTCTTCCCCTGCGCCCCGACTGTTGCAGATGAAGGAGCCAATCTTCCCCTTGATTCAAAGTTGTTGCTTCTTCCTTAATGATACAAAATGGATATCATCTGAATTCATAATCTGCCTTATATATTCTAATGCAAAGATTCTGATAGGAAAATATTTGGGCATCTTATACGGTGCCAACTCGCAACCATATACTCTGATCTCAGTATGATTTTGATACAGGTACCAATCCCTGGTCTTTCTGTTGTCGGAGAGATGCAGGATTCTTTGGACTTCATCATTTATTCGAGGCTCGGGCCTGCCGCTCAGCATGCTTACCACAAGGTGGTAGAACTGATCGATGAATGCCTTGAAGCTGTACTCTATAGAGTTGTGCTTTAGAAAAGAAGTCCATGTTGTGACTGCCTGAAGTTTTCCATCTTCATCCATCTTCTGCATGGAAAAACTGAATTTATCTGCTTGAAAGAAAACAAACATGTATGCCAGTATGGACAAGTATATGAACATGCCTTCCGTTCCAAAATTCACGAACTGTTCATGAATATTATCGGCCAAGAACGAACTGAAATCAAACTGGGTGGTGGATTTTTCGTCAGCGGAGAAAATGGATAGAAAACCCAGAATGGGCTCATCTACCCACTGGTCAGAATAGTATCCCAACAGAGCGCAAAGGGAAGAAATAACCTGGTTTCCCTTAGTGGAGAACATGGACGACGGGTAAGGGGGATTTGTGGAAGGGAATTGAGCGGATGTGGGAAGGAAAAGCTCGAATACTTGAGCTCTTTGGGGAAAAGTCATTTTCTGATACAGCTCTATAAGGATTTCCAGGTTGAAAGGAGACGCAGAGTCAGCACGGGGAATTTGCATCATCTGGTCTATGGACTCGGGTGTGATGAGGAACATGGTCTCTCTGGAAGAGGGGACAACGGCTCTTTGTTCGGGAATATAGTGAGCTTGACACTTGAGAGAAAACTCAGGAAAATGGTGGATCTGAGGGAAAAGGTAGAGGGATAAATTGGACTCCCAGAGTCCAATTTCGTCACTTTGGTCCAAGAACACTTCCCTGAGCCATGACTGGAGGTCAGAGAAATCAAAATTTCATTTGGTATCTGCGATTAATCTGTCTTTGTCAAACAGTGGGATTTTTTCCAGGTCGACAGGAGGCGGGAGAAACAGATTCTCCTCTTCTTCTGCTTGCCTGGGCTTTGGCGCCATCTCTGCAACAGTACCTGCAATAAACACGACGTTAGTGGGGGTGACTGACTATGGATGAGGGCGACGGAACGTAACGGAGGAATAAGAGGTGAAGTTTTCTAGTGCGATGGGTGAATAGCGAATGTAAGGGGAATAACGGTTTTAAAACTGGGGTCGGTTGGGCGCGGTAGACAGGTCAGCTGGATAACAGGTGTTTTATCCAGTAATGAATGGCCAACGGATCACTATGAGGGTGAGATGGCAGGTGACGGTGGCTAAAAGATACAGACATGCGATGTGGCAGCTAGGGATTGGAGGTAAAAGTCGAAATAAGGGGCTTGTCATGAGTGAAAAGGGGGAATGGGACTTACAACAGTTATGGGATGTGACTAACTCGGGAAGAAATGGAAGGTGACGTCCATAAGTGATGGGGGTCTATCAGATAGCAGATGGTGACGGGACTCGAGGCAAATGGAATGACGCCACGTATAACAAGGGACCCGCCAGAGGAATAATACCATTCTGGACCCCCCCCCCTCGGTTAAAAATAGATCATCTGGGGGGGTCCGAAAACCATTTTGGGTCGTTGATCAACGCACTCGTTTCTGAGCCGTAGATCTTTGCGCGTCCTTTATCAATCATTCCGGACCCCCCCCCCTTCCATTAAAGGAAGAACAGACGGGGGGGTCCAGAATCCAATATAGATCATTGATTTAAGCACTCAACCCAGAGTCGTCCAGATGCGCACAACCGTTATCAGTAATTCCAGACCCCCCCCCCCCAGTTAAAAGTAGAACGGTTGGGGGGGTCCGAAATGCTCTGTACACCATAGATCTGGCCACCACGATCAAGACCGTCGACATGTGAAGGGAGCATAAATGGGGAGCGGAGAACACATGCTCTAGAAAAACTTAGGATAAATGCATTTTTATGGGTTTTTCCAAAGTTATTCAAGTAGAGACCACCATGGGGCTTGACCAAACTATCTTTTAAGCACTTGAAACATGGTGCAACATTTACATCAAGCTGGTTTTATTTGAATGAAACAATAAAGCAACTAACCTATGTTCTAACCTAGTTTCCTATGACAGTTAACCCAGATTAGACTGTTGGGTTAAGAAATTACTCTACCCTAGGGCTATCTGACCAGGATTAGACAGTCTGGACAGATTTATTCACTACTCTAACCTAGACACTTTGGCTAAGATTAAACTGTTTAGCCAAATTCATTCACTACCCTATCAACATCAAATTTAAAAAGCACTTGACCATGCTTGAAAGGTATGGACCAAGTTACTATTATTGCATGGGGATTTTATTGCAATAATTTATAGGGTGATAACACACTAGAGACAGATAATATCCTAGTCACCAGTTGATCCTATAATTTATAGGGTGATAACACCAGGCACAATTTCTGTATGACCTTAGTCTCGGATGCTTGGCTTGATATTGTTGTTTTGTTTGTTTCACAATAAGCTATACATCACCATAAACTATTAGATGTTTAATTTTTAACTTTCTGGCGGCTTCTAAGCCCAAGACTAGAGCTTCATATTCACATACATTGTTCGTATAATCAATGTCCCATTGTAATCGATATGAGAAGGGAATAACATACTCATCTCCTGGTGCTACAAATAACACTCCAGCCCCTGATCCTTCGCAGAATGACACACCATCAAAAAACATTTTCCATATTCCTCCTATATTATTTACATTTTTCTTTGTTTTTTCTATTTTTTCATTTTCTTCTTCTGTACATTCTTTGAAATCGTCATCTATTGATAATATAAAATTTCCTAAGTCTTGATCAGCAATGTATACTAGGTAATTATTTGGGTTTTGGGGGTCACTTACAGTATACGCCAGTCTTGTCTCTCTATACAATCGAGTGAATTTCCCACCGAAAATCGGGATCGTAGCGTAAGTCATGTCCAGCTAAAGTGATCCTCCTAATTTGGCACCCTAATACCTGAATAGAAGCATGTCATACTTGGCACGGACGTCAGCAACAACTACATCCATAAGGATACTTTTTACAGGGATCTGTGCAAGATTTACTACCAAATATTTGATCATGCCTAGACACTTAACTTTTCGGGAATCAAACGAATACAAGTATTGATAAGATCTAGTAATTTTGAGGCCCAATTTCTCCATGATAGTTTTGGGCATTAAATTATGAGAGGCTCCAGAATCTAACATGTAGTTATGGAGTACATGGTCATGCACATTTAGTGTAATATAAAATGGAGCAACAAAATATTTGGTGTTTTTGATGTGTGGACCGAACATGATCATAGGTCTTTCATATTGTAGATTAATAACATCTGTGTGACATTCAGCATCAAAAAAATTTATCATTTTAGCAATTTTCTTTCTATAAATTGGATTTTTCGATAGCTCAACCAGAGGCATGGGGATTTTAATTTTATTAAGTTTGTTTTCTAAACTGAAACCTCCGATTGTTTTTTCAATTCCTCTGGTTGGAACTTCTGCTTTTGTATTTTATGGTTTTTTAGTTTGTGTTGCTAGTGTTTCAACTGGTTTTGTCCGGGAAGCTTGTGTTTCTGTTGGCATTTTAGTAATTGTTGCCTCATTCATTTTACTTCGTGAAAAAATATTTTTTTGTGGATCATTCAGGGAATTCTTTTCTCTGGGCCTCAAATTATACTTTTGTTGGAGTTCGACCATTATTGATTTGACGAGTCCTTGATAGGCAGAGTCTCCCAGATTATTAATAGTTTCTTCATTATTAAACATGGATTCTATATCTAAAGATTTTTCATAATCTTGTCTGGTTAAATGTGGCTCAAGATCGTCGTTGCTAAGGTTGTCCAGGTCTTCTTCTAACTCCTCATAGTTTTTCATATCATCCCTCTGCATAAAAAAATTTAGTTTTAAACAGGGCTTGGATCTTTGGATCTTCTCTTTTTATTTTTCTTTCGTGCATCTGAGGATTAGGGTTTCTCTTGAACTGATTTCTAGTGTAAGTATCAGATTTGGCTTGATCTAGCTCCATTCTAGATATTTTGTTTCATAAATCTTTGATTATTTTGGACATATCATCCATCTTTTCTTCTGCAGATTTGTTGGATCCAGAGGGTCTGGCTTGTTCTTTGAAATGTCTAGGTTCTTTGGTTCCCATCTGATCCAGATTTATGCAGGAACACAATGAAATATAGAAATACCCATAAATGCAGAGATGTAGTGGAAATAAAACTTCATTTCATTAACAACAAATGACTGAAATATTCTTATAGACAGAATGGAAATAAAATAGCTAGGGCACTGGTATCTTATCTCTGAGAATATATGTGGCGGCTATTGGCCTCTGAACTCTGTGTTACAATGAGGCTTGAAGGCCTATATATTATTGAGAAACAATGGAAAACCCTAAACATCCAAAAATCTAACCCTAGGAGATGAAACACCAGAATATGGGCCCCGTCGAGGTAAATTGATACATCTATTTCCCAGGGTCGTAACTTTGGCATATTATCTTCATTTGATGCACATGATACATTGTTAGAAAGATCTATCCGAGGACTACACTGCTGACAATGAATATCAATTCTGGAACGGACTCATATTCATAGAATATGAGTCCATTACGGAATCAATATTCACTATCAACAATGTAGTCCTCAGATAGATCTTTCTAACGATGTATCATGTGCATCAAACGGAGATAGTATGCCAAAGTTACAACCCCGGGAATATGATGTACCAATTTACCCTGACGGGGCCCATATTCTAGTGTTTCATCTCCTAGGGTTAGGTTTTTGGATGTTTAGGGTTTTCCATTGTTTCTCAATAATATATAGGCCTTCAAGCCTCATTGTAACATAGAGTTAAGAATCCAGTAGCCGCCACATCTCTTCTCAGAGATAATCTACTAGCGCCCTAGCTATTTTATTTCCATTCTATATGTAAGCATATTTCAGTCATTTGTTGTTAATGAAATGCAGTTTTATTTCCGCTACATCTCTGCGTTTATGGGTATTTATGTATTTCATTGTGTTCCTGCATAAATCTGGATCAGTGGTATCAGAGTAGTCTACTCTTTCTAGATCCTTCTTTGCATGTCCCCAACGAGGTCAGGGTATAAGGAGTTAGGTCTCGATCTGGTTGAACTATTGCATGATCAGCCTCGTAAACTTTGACGGCCATCCATGGGGGAAGAAATGAAAGATGAGGGAGAAGGAGATCCTATCAAATTATTGCTCGAGGAGGCCCTCAAGAAACAAAGGAATGCAATTATGGACAACTTTTCCCAGATCCTTCAATGATTGCCCACTAGCAGCGCATCTACATTCAGCAGCCACTCTGGAGGCACCACTCCTTTTAAGGTACAAGTAAACTTTGACATTCCCATATTTGAGGGACAAATAGATGTAGATGTTGTAGATAGATGGTTGAATCTGTTAGAAGGATATTTCTCGGTTCATGACTTTTTCGACCGAGAAAGGATTATTTTTTCACTCCTTAAAGTCGTCCCCCATGTCAAGGACTGGTGCGAAACCTACTGGGAGCAACAGAGTGAGGGGGAACCCTCTCTATTCTCAGTCGCACCCACTTGGAATTATTTCTGAGACACCATCAAGGAACAATATTATCCTGTGGTGAGTTATGAGGACAAATACATACAATGGACTACACTACGACAGCAAAGGGACCAAGATGTGCATGAGCTAACGAATCTGTTTCATACCCTATGCACAAAGTTGGGTATCAAAGATTCATAGAAACATTCGGTGTTAAAGTACCGCAGTTGTCTGCATATATACATTCAGGAGGAAATGGAGTTCCTCGTCATCTCCTCGCTTGGTGCGGCATACCAGTATGCTTCCAAGATTGAGCAGAACTTCAAATAGAAGAAGCGAGACTTTGGGTCTATGAATCAGAAGCAAGGGAAAGGTACCCCCAAGCTGCCAAACAAAGGACCAAGCCAAGGTGGGGTGGCCCAGGACAACCCGCCAAAGCCACAAGAAAATAACAACACCACGAAGACAAAAAAGGACATGGGGAAGTGGTGTGAGTTCCATAAGTGTTCCACTCACAACACAAGTGAGTGTCAAGCCAAGAAGTCACTAGTAGTCGAGTTTAAGGCTTTTGAATAGAATGCAGGCTCCGACTCTAAATCAGAACTCGACAAGGGGAATGATAGGGGGAAGCTGATTATCAATGTGGAGCCCAATGCCACCTTTTCCACCACAAAGATCCAGAAGAAGGAACCAGAAGATCCAGAGGAAGCAGAGCGCCTCTTCCATTACCAGATGTGGGTAAAGGGTTCCCCGTTGTAGTTCATTGTTGACAGCAGGAGCCAGAAGAAACTTATCTCAGTAGAGGTCATGAAACAATTGGGCTTGCTGACCATAGCACACCCACAACCATACACCATCGGGTGGTTGCACCAAGGATGGGACCTCCACGTCATCCAAAAATGTTGCCTTCCCTATAGCATGAAGCCCTTCACGGGTGAGGTATTATGTGACATTTCTCCTCTTGATGTTTCCAATGTATTATTAGGCCAACCGTACTTGTGGAAGCGACATGTTGTGTATGAGTCCAGGCCTCATGTTGTTATTATTACTTTGGGCAATAAGTTGTACAGGATACTAGAAATAGCACCCCCTACATCCATCTCTTTGGTTATTGCAAAACAATGCAGTAAGCTCATTGCCAAAACCAGGAAAAAAAAATTCCTGATGATCTGCCCTCAGGGAAAGAAGAAGATTGTGGCCATGAACTCCAGACAGGGCCCCTCTTCATGATAGAAACAGATGGATAAGGTCATGGAGGAGTACGAGGACATCTTCACCTCCCCCACAGGGGTGCCTCTACACTTTCAGGTCAAGCACCCCATCGATCTAACCCCAGGTGTGTCGTTCCCCAATGAACCAACCTATCGGTGCTCTGTTCTGGAGAATGAAGAAATCAAGAGGCAGATTCAAGAGCTATTGTAGAAAGGTCACATCCGGCCAAGTTCATTTCCCTGTGGGATCCCGATCATGCTCGTGTAGAAGAAGGATGGAACTTGGAGACTCTGCATTGACTATTGAGCATTGAACAAGATCATTGTCCGGAATAGGTACCCGATCCCACAGATTAATGACCTTCTGGACCAACTCAAGGGGGTGAAATATTTCAGCAAGATGGACTTGAAGTTTGGGTATCACCAGGTACCAATCGAACCCTCTGATGTGTGGAAGACTGCCTTCAAATCCAAGGAGGGCCTTTTCGAATGGATGTCCATGCCTTTCGGGTTGACGAATTCCCCTACAACCTTCATGAGGATAATGGAAGACATCTTGCAACCATTCACCAACTCATTTGTAGTGGTGTACTTGGATGAAATTATGATCTTCATCCAGACTTGGGAAGAGCACCTCAACCACATTCGACAGGTCCTCCAAACACTGCGGCAACACAATTTGTGTGTCGATTTGGAGAAGTGCACTTTTGGCATGACCCAGGTTCAGTATCTGGGATACATTATTGATGAGAGGGGTGTGCATGTGGATCCATCCATGATTCAAGTCATTCGGGATTGGGCATCCCCAACCACCCTAACAGAGCTCTGCAGCTTTTTGGGTCTTGCCAATTTCTACCATAGGTTAATGTTGGGAGTCTCTCATATCACTTGGCCCTTGAGTCAAGTCACCAAGGGAGGAGTGAAAGAAAACTTATTTTGGTTTGAATCTCAACAGAAGGCATTCGAAGAGTTGAAGCATCGCCTCTACTCTGCACCAGTGCTCACATTACCAGAATTGCAACAACCATTTGAGATCGAGACAGATGCCTCTGACTATGCTATTGGGGAGGTCCTTACTCAACATGGGCATCCAGTGGCATATCATAGTGAGACACTTTCCGACACAGTACATAAGTATCCCACTTATGACAAAGAGATGTATTCCATTGTGCAGGCTTCCCGACAATGGAAGCATTACATTTTGGGAAAGGAAATGGTCATCCACACAGACCACCAACCCTTGCAGTTCATACAGACATAAGGGAAGTTCCAGAACGATCACCATCAGAAGTGGTCCACATACCTGCAACAATTTCATTTGAACATTAAGTACAAGAAAGGAAGCACCAATAATTTTGCAGACTACCTCAGCCTACCACCTATCATGGCGCTAACCATGGTGCTCAACTCTTGTGGGCACGAGACTTTCGATTGGCTGCTTCTCTACAAAAGTGATCCAAAATTCAGCCACACATACAATACGCTCTTGGAGGGAAAGCAAGTTCCTAATTTTCACCTCCAGGATGCCCTGCTATGTCACCTAGGAAACATTTGTGTTCCTTCAAGTGAGCGTGCCAAGATGATTTGGCAGGCGCACTACAGTCGGGTCGCTAGGCATTTCAGGGTCAAGAAAATTGTGGCAGTACTACAAAAGTATTTCTATTGGATTAACTTTCGACAGGATATCGGGAAGAACATCAAGTCCTGCACTGCTTACGACATTGCCAAACTGACCATGAAAAAGCAAGGCCTCTATACTCCATTGCCTACCCCTAGTCGGCCTTGGGAATCCATCTCCATGGATTACATGTCAGGCCTTCCTTCTACTAAGAATGGAAATGAATTTTTTTTTGTGGTCGTTGACAAATTCTCGAAGATGTCCATTATGATGGCATGTAAGAAGAATATCACGGCAAAAGCCACTACTAAAATCTTCTTTGAATGAGTGTGGGTACACTTTGGGATCCCACAGTCTATCATCTAATATCGAGATAGAAGGTTCCTCAGTACATTTTGGTCCAACCTCTGGTCGAACATTTGATGCCAAAAAAAGTCATTTAGGGCCTCAAAACGGCTCCGGAAGTTCAGGACCCGAAAAACTACTAAAAATAGTAAATGGTGCTACAATTAAGGAAACTGGAAAACTGAAACAAACAATGGTGTGGGTCCAAGTGGAATAGGCGGGTGGCCACCAATATCCACCTGGATTACCATCTCAGTCTTAGTTTTTAATTTTCCAGATGCCATCATATTGTATTCTATTTCTATGGTATTGACCTGCATCCCTGCTAATGTGGCAGATATTCTTTCTCTTAAGAGGAGAGAAAATTCAGGTTCAAATGCTCCTGCAAAAGTTACCTTTGCAGCAAGTTGAGAGGGTTTGACCTCAGCTAGGATTTTATTGTACAGTTTGTTGAACCTTTGAATAAATTCGAGAACTGATTCAGAATTATTTTTTCTTAAAGCCCTGAATCCGGTCAAATAATAGAGATGGTCCTTCTTCTCTCCCCATTGTCTTAGGAAGGAACTTTCTAACTCATCATAGGACTGTATGGAACCTACCAAGAGTCCTCGAAACTAGGTTCTCACTTGTCCTTTGAAGCTTTGTACTAACAGTCTTGAGTAGACATCTTCATGTTCAATCCTCAGGATATCATCAAACTGATCAAAAAAGGATATGTGCTCAGTTGCGGTTAAATCTCCCTCTCCCATGAATTTTGGTAGGTTTTTCGTATAATTCTCGGGAAAATCATGAAGGGGGGAAGGGAGGACCAAGGGAGCATATTTGGCATCTACCTTGGCAAATATTCTAGGGGGTGGAGGTTTTCCTTGACCACCTACTCCTCCAGCGCCACCCCCTCCAGCAGTACCTCCTCCAGCAGTAGCCATTGGAAGTCTAGGGGATGAACTTCGGGAGTTAAAAACGGGATTTTCAAAAACTTTGAGGGACTGAAGTAGTGACCTTTCGACTACTTCGGGATGTGGTGAAGGAAGTTCTGGGAAGAGGTTGTTAGTAGATGAAAAATCTAGAAGAGGAGGAAAAGGGAAATTTGGGTTGGTTTCCTCAAACTTACAAGATGTATATATACGAGAATCGATAGGGGATGAATCAAGGTATAAAATATTTTCTTTAGAGCTTCAAGAAATTAGAACCTTTATTTTGGACGAGGTTACAATCGGCAGAATATCAACGAAGACAAGTATCAAATGGGGTCTTTTGTTCTGACTGGTAGGAGTATCATTCAAGTCAATCTCAACTTTTATCTCGGGAATAATCACCTATGGATTCTCAAGCTTAGCCTCGGGTTTACTAGTTGATGCCTCCACAGAGGTTACTTGTTTAAAACTTACTTCATGGGTTAGTTCTTCGATCTAAACTTTAGTGTTAACTTGCGTAACTTTGGGTTGATATACTTTACCTACTGACGCAGTAGTCGATTTGAGGTATCCATTTGGTTTTAATAGATTTTTGGGATCTAATACTGGTGTGGTTTGCTTATCGTCTAGATCTTTTCTGGTATTTTTTCGACCAAATGCCTATTTTATCTACGGTGGAGTCACCAAGTGAAAAATAAAAATAATCCTTACTTATGTATTCAATCTTTGTTCACCATCAAAGATAGAAATTTACCTTGTCATTTTCCCAAGGGAAAATAACTTTGTTTCTCCGTCCCCAGCAACGACGCCAAAAAGATGTTGTTCCTGAGATTAAACTTAAGGCTCAAAGATTAATGTCAAGCATCAGGAAAGTTTTAAAGAGTGTTTTTTCTACCTTTAGTTATATAAGAAAAAATCTTAAATGAAATTAATAATAGAACATTACAGAGGTCGTATTTTGTTTTCAGATTCACAATTAAAATATCAAATGGTGTGGGAGAAACTTACAAAACTGTTAAACAAAGTAAGGCATCAATTACTGAAGAGTCTCACCTTGTTGTAGCAGAAGAAAAGTGGAGAATGCACTCTTGAACAAGATATAAAATGCATCAATTCAAATAGCTTATAGGTCTTGTATTACTTACAACAATTACAGAGGAAAAACTGCTCACTTAGCGAATTAATAAGATAATATGATTACAGTAGTTGTGATACTAAATTGCAATCAATCACTTATCAAGAATTACATAAGGAAATTCAGATATATGGAAATACAGGAGAAACACACAACTCAAACTAAACAAAATTTGGAATCTCTGTCTGCACTTGTATTAATACTCAAAAAAGGAGAGTTTTCTCTATTACATCCGGCAAGAAGCAGCCTTGAAAAGATCTTGAATCTGTGTATTTATACAAAATTTGTCACAACTCAAAACGACTGGACTTCTTACAATATTTAACTAAGATAAACTATATCTGAAATGAAATGAGAGGGTGTAAAATCTTATGGGCTTCACTGGCATTTTCTTTTGTCTCTTCACCTACTGGGAGAAACACTTCTTTAGAGGGAGAAGGTTAATCGAATGGATAGATTTGCATGGTTCGTCAAGGAATGGATAACGAACTTAGGAAAAAGTAAGCATCCGTGGAAAAATGAAAGTGAAATGGAGGTAAGAGGGGTAACCGATGTGGAAGGTGTGACAAGCTGGAGGGTGAACGGGATACATGATGTGGATGATAGGTGTTTCTCCAGCCTCCTTTTATGTTTCTCAATTTTTCGGGGGCACGAGGGGGTGGTTTGAAGTAAACCGCATTTCATCCCGCAATACATCGGGTGATGCCACTTAGCTCTCTTACTATACCACAGTTTCAATTGCGGGACCACTCAAGAATTTTATCGTTCAAGCATGTTAAGTCCCCACAATAAAACGTGATCATTGATCTGGTCGCGATCTGCGATTTGGGTGCAACAACTAAGTTTAGCGCCATTGCTAAGGTTTATCCACCTGCCAACTTTAGGATCATTCTAAGCACGCTTGGATATGGCGCTACTTTGGCACTGAACAAGAACACTTCTCGAAGGATGATCTAATGCAATGGTCTGACGTCACTATGATGATGTGTCATGAAAAGAGAAGTGACATGTGTCTGCACCAGCTGGATGATAGGTGTCGTCACTGATGAGAGTGCCACATGTCTGAACTAATGACTTCCACATACTTTGGAACTTCATAGCTCAGGGGTGATTTTCATGTAGAGCTAGAGCTCTGAAGTGGATGATGATCGTCGATTTGAAGAGGACACAAGGAAAAGATCTATGAAATCCGGGAGAAGCTGCTTTAGAGGAAAACAGGAGGGGGGAAGTTGAAACTCCCCAATCCCGGATTCCTGAAGTGAATATTGACTGTTCGTTCTCGAGGATGCGTGGCGCCTGATCTGCAACTTCGGGGCTTCTATCTAGGGCTAGACCTCGTGCAAATTTGACATGTCGAATACTCGTGAGCCTCTGATTTCCATGATCCATTAAAATTCGGCGGTCAATCTTTGCAGAATGAGATAAGCACCCAAATTTAAGCTCAGGTCATAACTCTTGGTCATATGTAGAGAATATAGAGTGAATTTCGTGCAATTCATGTCCGTCGATCTGAGCAGGGGACATGTGTCAGACGATCCAAGAATTCATCTATTTCATACTCCGAGAGGAGGTAAGCAGTGTTGAGTAAAGAAATCCCAAAGTCCATCTAGACCGTTGATCGAAGTGGACGCATGTCGACAGATATGACACTTCAGAAGGTTTGTGTTGTTATGCATTTCAAAACTCCCGAAGCCCAAAGTTTTGAAGTAAATCTCCACCGTTGAAATCAAAAGGACACATGGTGCTAGATCTCTCCACTTCGAGGATTTAGCACTTCGTAAGAAATTTGAATGTGTGAAGCGAGAATTCCCGAAGTCCCGAAGCCCGGAGTTCCGAAGTAAATATCCTTCGTTGAAATCAAAAGGACACATGGCGCCAGATCTCTCACTTTAGGAATAACCACTTTGGAAGAATGTTAAATGTGTGAAGCGAGAATTCCCGAAGTCCTAAAGCCTGGAGTTCCGAAGTAAATCTTTGTCATTGAAATCAAAAGGACATGTAGCGCCAGATCTCTCCACTTCAGGGATTTATCACTCCAGAGAGTCTGTTTTCCCTTTTTCTATCCATTTATCCCTTTCCCTGCTATATTTGGTCCCTTTCTTAGTTTATCCATCTTTTGAACTGGTTTATCATTCCGCTAGATTCTGAAACCTAATCCATCAAGTTTTCTTGGAATTTTTCGTGGCGCCATAAGATTAGCCTGCCTTCAATCAAGAGAGGTCTATAATCTCTTCACTGAATAAAATTGTTAATCGCAATTCAGATCATGAACTTTAACCAATCATACATATCATTAATACTTCATCATTCGTGAGCTTTAGATGAGATAGAGTGAAAATTCCCCGAATCCTAGG
The DNA here is from genome assembly GCA_009831015.1 of Picea engelmannii. Classification (NCBI taxonomy): domain Eukaryota; kingdom Viridiplantae; phylum Streptophyta; class Pinopsida; order Pinales; family Pinaceae; genus Picea; species Picea engelmannii. The sequence goes on from ML826772.1 coordinate 114,110, forward strand.
TCTGGGAAGGTTAATTCTTGGATAATCGCTTTTAAGCTCTTAATTAATCATATTTAACAAGGTGTGTCAATTTTGAGTGTTTCAGGAGTTCAGACTTTAGTAATTTTAGATCTAGATTGAAAGGAAATTCCCGAAACCTGAAACTGCGAAGTGATTAATTATCTAGTAAAACTCTTAATTAATCATATTTAACTTTAATCATTTCGGAAATTTAGACTTCGAATATTTTAGAATATGATACTGGGTAAGCGTCCGAACTCCAAAGTGTGAATTCATTAATTATCTCTTGATCATAATTAACTTAATTAATTAACATTTAATACTTTGGCATTTTGATATTTCGATGATTCGAAGTTCGAAGCTTTTATCGTTAAGACTTATAGAATCGCCCAAAGAGCGAAGCTCTGAAGAGACCTTTAGTGATTTGCCTCTTTAAAATTCAGACGGCTCCAAAACTTAGGAGTTATTAGTGTCATTCGATCAAAAAAGGGGAAACTCATCAACGGTGGATATTGTGCGCTCCCTACTATTAATTGACCAGAAATGAATTTGATTTAAAATTCGAAAGTTATTTTCTAAGTTATCGTTTTGGGAAAGATTATATTTTTCATGAAGTGGAGAATGAAAAGATCAAAATTTCAGGATTATATGTGTTCCAACATGTCTTACCCTTGTTTTTTTTTTATGGTACATGTCATGCCCTCATTCTGGACATATATCTTTGTCTGCATATTTGTTTCTATATAGAATACAATCATTCAGACATGCATTGTATGATATGTACTCAACACTCAACATTTTCAGTATTTTCTTTGCCTCTGCACAACTATCAAGAAAACGATTATCACTCAGAAGTACCTTATCTTTGAGTCACCTACAATTAGTTGGAATTATAAATTTACATTGTCATTAAACATGAATAAAATCATCCCTTTTCTTCCTTCATTGTGTGACAATATTCCTTAAAATTTTAGGGGAATTAATGGTTAGTTACCTCAAAAGTGTCGAGAAACACATGTCTGACATACCATACATTTTTTTCAATCTGTACAGTAACATTGTTTTCCCTAGCTGGGTAGACCTTGCAGACTCTTGTACTGGACCAAATAGAGGGGTGGTGGAAGCAAATTGCAGGATTTCGTAGAAGATATCTTCGACATCAACGTCATCCCCTAGTTCATTTTGTTGGAATGCATCTAACAACATTCCCTCCATGGCCTGGGTATCCTGCAATAAATCATCCATACCAACCTCTATATCATCGTCGTCATCCCCAACAGGTGAAGAACTAGTATTATTGTCGAGGTTTTGAATTGGTGACACAGGATGTAGTGGGAATTGAATAGGTGGTTGTTTCAACCATTCTCAATATGCTACCTCTCCGAGATCTTTTCATTCAGAAACAAGATTGTGACTTGACATTGTAGTGGGGTGCAATGGTAGATGGTGGACAGGTCCCTCGCCATCAAAATCCTAATAGTAAAAATATTGAACATTACATCGATAATATCAGTAACAAAATTATTTTAATATGTTCAAACATTATACCAAACACTTATTAGAATGATGAACATGTTTTCCCAATAATAAACTTGAAACCAACCCCTTTATAAAAAAAATGTCGAATTAAGAAACACATTTTCATAAGTTCCATTGAAAATCCAAAAACACAATTACTCAATCATCTTTTTCTTACCCCCTACGGGGTTGTCTAGATAAAAGATATCAAATTCACAGTGTAATATCTTTGACCTAGTTTGGTTGTTGGAAGATGCCATGTTAGGATTGGTAGGGTAAAGAAGTTGTCCATTTTCATCAAACATCTGCTTGCGGTATCTTTCTCTTGATAAGAGCTTGTGGAATTTTGGGACCATGGGAGTATCTTGAGAATATGAAATCGATCATGAATCTTGATCCTGCAAAATTCAATGAACAATTATTAATCTACACCTAATTACATAACATGAATTCAATGAGATAAATGAATTATCAATAAAATCTAGAAGTACTACAATCGGCATGAGAGAACTTGAAGGAATTCCAAAGATACGGAATGAGGCGGCACTAGAATTTGAAGAATTGACCATTTGATATTATAATTATTTTTTTCTTGCATTTGATCCAAAACCATCATCTTGGGTAGCATAGAACTATATAACTTCAAAAATAACATCGAATAAATTTTATAACTTGAAAACACACTTTAAAAATCATTGTTTTTTTCTACATTATCATTGCTTTTTTATTCCCAACTATACAAGAAATCTCAATCTGGATTTACAAAATATGAAATAGTTACTCGATCTCAATCTGGTTTCATAGTTACATTATCATTGCTTTTTTATTATAGTGAACTCGGGTTGCCTAACAAATGAAACCCGAGTTCAATACCCTTACAATGTGTTTAGTTGGGAGAAGACACCCAAAAAATCCCTCCATGTTAAGGGTTGGTGCGGCCCAGGCCGGGTATGATCCCAGAGTAATTTTGACAACTTAAATGCCCCTAGGTTGTGGTTTCTTATCCAACGGTTTAAATTTTGGCCCCGCAAGTGATGGGAATTTCTAACAAAAAAAATGTATTGGAAGCCTAATTTTCTCACTGTTCATTTACTTTCTCCTTCTATATTTCACAAGAAGAAATTTTTTTAAGCACAACTTCTTTATAGGGCTTGTTTATTTATATATGGGAGTTTCCTATCCATTGCAATGAACCACTAATTGCATTGGATCCCAAACCATCCTGTCGTTGTCAAAAAAAAAAAAATGCCTTTGCAGTGACCGATGTGCTCTATACATAGTAAGTCTACCGACGCATATTTGTTTATAATTAGCATCTCTTTACTTCAATTCAAAATATTATTAAAAAATCTTTTTCGTGGTCGGCAATGCACATTTTACCTAAATACGCATCAGGGCGCATTGTTTACAAAGTGCAACATTGAGTTTAGAATGGAAAAATTATTGTTTTTATATGGAAATCGTCATTTCTTAAATTTGTTTACTGCTCGATGATGCGTAATAAATAGTACTTAAGAAGTTTTTTTTTTCTTAATTCATAAAGCAACAGTTGAATACAAAACTTTGTAAAACATTTTCAATTTTACAATAACATTGTTATACCATACCGGTGTGTATATATATGTTTGACGCACCAGTGTGTATAAATATTGTTGACACCCTAATTCTAATTATCTTAGTATATGCACCGGGATCTTTTTTTTTTAATAATAATTTTTATATCTTTTCTTTTCAATGAGATTTTGAAAATTCCAAGGGACAAACAAGGGGAAAACCAAGACATGTCGGTAGGGATTTCCAAAAAAGTGTAGAAGAAGATGTTAAAATAAATGCACATAATTGTTTTGCAAGAGGAGCCATCCCAACTACAATGTGCATCAGAGGTATGTAATCATTTATTTATTCTTTTATGTACGTCAAATTTAAGTATCACGTGAAATACTACTTTTCAATTGTTTTGTCACAGAAAAAATAAATAAATAAATAATCCATTCAACACATAAGATAGGACGGCAATGAATAAAAGGATTGGTCGCAAACTTTGTGAGTATTTACATTTTCGGTCTTTCTTAAGATTTCATGTTTGTTGTGATATTTATATTTAAATAATTATTTTACACTTATCCATGGATGTCTTCTACTAGGTGTTAACATAAAAAGAGGAACCAACCCATGAATTCATAAACATTGGGTTAAGTATGGATTGTGAGTATATGTTGAAGAATGAAAGTTTAATTGAACAATTTGTAAGTAGCTATGTTTTTTAACTTCCCTTGTTTTATAATTAATGAAAAATAAATAAAAATTTATATTGATTATATCGACTGTGCTTTGTCGTGTCGTATTAAACATGAAGGAATCAAAGTATGGAATGCAGACGTCAGAGGATATTTTGAGAGAATTCATGAAGCATGTCTTCAAAAGAATGTGTATTGTTTATGAAAGATTTGGTGATAAGGTATGTTTTTTTATTTATGAAATCATGTATATTCTACTATATATAAATGTAGGTATACTTATTACAATTTATTTCTATGTTTGTAGATGGAAGAAGAAGGGGCGAAACATAAAAAATAAATTGATCAAGAAAACATTGTGTTAAAAAAACAAAGTACAATATCGCCTACAAATGATGAAGAAATGAAGGCATGCACGCAATGTCAACAATTCAACTGATGAATGACAATCAATATAATTGAATGTTACCGCAAGTTGTATGTTTTGGAATATTTTTCTTTGAAAATCAAGGATTTTGTTTAATGTACTTGACATATTGTCCCAATGAGGACATGTTACCAATAAGTGTAACAATTACAAA
>ML826773.1:6199-34791 GCA_009831015.1 Picea engelmannii
GAAAAATCGCAAATTGACATTGTCTCAGGGTGAGTACATAGAGAAGGTGTTGGAGAGATTTAGAATGCAGAATGAAAAACTAGTTAGTACACCTTTGGAAAGACATTTCAAATTAACTAAGGAAATGTGTCCCAAGACATAGGAGGAGACAGAATACATGTCCAGGGTCCCTTATCCATGAGCAATTGGTAGTTTGATTTATGTGATGGTTTGCACAAGACCAGATATGGCACGTGCAGTGGGAGTTGTGAGAAGGTATATGAAAAATCCAGGTAAAGAAACTTGGGAGGAAGTAAAGTGGATTCTCAGGTATTTGAGAGGTACTTCTACTCATGCATTATTTTTTGAAGGTTTGTACATTGTTCTACAGGGATATGTTGGTTCAGATATGAAAGGTGATAAATATAGCAGGAGGAGCACCATAGGGTATGTTTTTAATATAGGTGGAAAAAAAGTAAGTTGGATTTTGAAACTGCAAAAGGTTGTTGCACTTTCAACAACAGAGGAAGAGTATGTTGTTGGTACAAAGGCTAGTAAATAGATGATTTGGTTACTGAGGTTTATGGAGGAATTGGGAAAGAAGAAGGAGAATAACAGGTTGTATTGTGATAGTGAGAGTGCCATTCATATTTCAAAGAAATCAACCTTCCATTTGAATACTAAGAATATAAAAATCAAGTACCATTTCATACGATCTATCTTTGAAGATGGCATTTAAAGTTGGAAAAGATACACACTAGCCATAATCCTGCAGACATGTTAACTAAGGGAGTAACCAAGGAGAAATTGAGCTCCTGCTTAGTTTCAGTTGGTATTCAAGAATGGAGATGAAGATGATAAATTTTCTGGGTCCAAGAAGGATCATAGTCCAACATATACAACACTGATGGAGTTGTTGAGATCAGTCTCCAAGTGGGAGATTGTTGGTTGTGGAGCGTGATTAGATTCATATCTCAGAGGTCTTTGTTTTCAGCCGTGTTTATACCCCGCGAAGGATTTATACCCTAGAATAATGTACACTCCTCCACGTGAGGGAGTGAAGAGGGGGCTTACCCCCTCTACGAGGTCTAGGGGCAAGTGGGCCCCTGAAGGAAAATTTTCCTTGTAAATGTATATTGTAATTTCATTGTAAATATGGACCATTCATTATAAGGTCACAAATATGATGGTAGAAGTTATGTTATGGTTTTTTTCCCTAGAAGGAAACCCTCTTTTTATGAGGGAAATGTATTGCAGCTATGTATCATTTTGTGAATATTATATTATGAGAGAAGAGACTGTGAGAGAAAGAAGAGGAAGTTACAGTGGGTGTGTTGTAGGTTGTATCCCTTCATTTCTTTGATAATAATAAAGGAAGGACCTGGAAATTTCTCTGATGGATGTAGCCCACATTGAGTGAACCACATATATCTGTATCTCTATTGTATTATGTATCTTTTGTGTTTTATTTATGCATTTGTTTTATTTTATTGCTTCACGATCCTGTTTTTCTAACACTCCATCAAGGAACGCAACTCACCAAGGTTCAGATTCAGAAAATGATTTCCCCTCTTCCTAGGGAACTCAACACAATGGCTATAATTGCTTCCTAAGGGAGGAGGATTGATCCAGGTGGATATTGGTGGCCACCCACCTATTCCAAATTCCAACTAGCTCATCTTGACAGTCTTCAATTCAACACATTTCTCTGTAATGGGGAAATTTCTTTGTAATTGTGGATTCTACAAATACGAGGTTATCCTAAATTCCTACAAAACATCTAGGTGGATATTGGTGGTCTCATACCTATTCCAACTAGCTTATTTTGGAAGCTTTTTGGGGCTCTAAACAGTGTTTTCTTGGTTTTCCATAGTTAAACTATAGACATAGTCAAATTTTGATAACAAAATGTGTATTTCTCTAAAATACCTTTCCAACGGTCTATCACATGCCTAAAATGGAGATCGTATGCAAACATTACGACCCTAGGAAGTTAATGTACTAACTTACCCCAACGAGGCCCACATGACTTTTGGCGCTTCATCTCCCGGGGTTAGGTTTTTGGATGTCTAGGGTTTTGGAATTCATGTTTATCATAAAAATGCCTTCAGAGTTTGATTGTAAGGATATTCTTGTGAATGAGTGTATCCTTCACATCTCTCCTCAGAGATAAAGTTGCTACCATTCCAACGAGCCTTGCACTCTATATTTTTACAATCTCTATACATTTCTTTCATTAATAGAAATAATTTATTGTTGCATTTTTTTGTTTATGGAAATTTGTATGTGCATTTCATTGTAATATCTCTTCTTTCATTTCTTTCCAAAAATAATATGTATCAATATGATATGCCATCATTATATGATTACACCATTCCAAAAAGATTAGTCAGAAAGGTAAATACTTTGAAATATTTTCTAAACAATTGCTTAGATTTTATGAAGGATGAATTAGCGTTGAATGCACTATGCAGACCGATCAATACACTCTAGATAGAGAAGTACCTATGACAGAGAGAACAGTGAATCAAGTATTGCACAATAAGAGGATCAAAAGAGAATTCATATTGAATATGCAAGTGGGAGAATATGACATGGAAAATGTCATCTTAGACTTAGGATCAGATGTAAATGTTCTTCCAAGCCATACGTGGGATATTATCGAGAAACCGAAGCTAGTTTGGTAAACTATTTAGTTAATATTGGTGAATCAACATAAGGTAATATCGATCAGGAGACTGGTAAGAGTACCTATTGACATATATTGAGTGTGCAACATAGCCGACTTTGAGGTCAATGAGATTGTTGATAATAGTAATCCATATCCAGAATTGCTCGGATTGGATTGGGAATATGAAAATCACATGATTACAAACTTGGAAAAGAGAGAAATGATTTTTGAAGGAGGAGGCTTAAATATCAATGCGTCGTTAGACCCCATAGAGGAAAGAAGGTATGTGGAACCCACGATAAAAGAGATTGATAACCAATATAATATGACCACATGCATGGATGACTACATCAATCCTACTGCAGATGGTGTGCTTGGTTGGAGAAACATTATCTCTTATCCATCAAATTCGAAGGAAGGACTTGAACATTGGCAACATCAGTTGCATGAAGTATCGACCATAAGATGTTCTCGCATTACTCGCTCTTTGTACTGGATCATAATAGAGGTACGTGATACACCAAGGTTTGATGGATTAACTAATGTAAGTTCCTTTGTAAATGAATTTGAGTTATAGATACCTGAACAAAAAATATTTTTATCATTAGATGTTGTATTGATAACAACTCCAGCGAGATGGTGGGAAACATAGAAGGAAGGAATAGAGGATTGGTAGCACTCTAAAAGGCTTGGAACATAAGAAATTATGCACAAGTATACAGGGAAGAGAAGTCTGACAGATCATGTTGCGTAGTGTATGAAAACTTGGAGACAAGTGCCAAAGTGGGAATGTACACACAAATTCATACATACACTTGAGATGGTTCCCAAGAACTAGTATTTATAGCTAGAAGTGCACATAGGGACAACGGAATGGGAAGATCTCATCCAAAATTTCAAGGTAACATTTAGTTTTGAAGTTGAGTCACATGTAGTAGATGCAGCTTTGTAGGTCATTAGAAGTAATATTTTTGTGGAAGAAGGTTAGATAGAAATAGTACCTATGTGTAGTGTGCACAGAGAATCTGCGATAGTCCATGAACTATTAGAATGTTACAATGTTACTAAAGAAGATCAAGAGGAAGAAGACCCAAGAAATTTGCAGGTACCAGAGACTGAAGGAGAGCATGACATCATAGGTATAGAACTTGAACCCAACGCACATGTGAATCCATTCAGAGTGTGCAAGGTGAATATTGGCATGAAACATAAGCCTAAGTACACAAACATTGGTGACTACTGGAATGATGAGACTGTGGAAAAGATTACATACCTATTGTGTGGGTATCAAGATATCTTTCTGACAACCATTTCAGAGATGAAGGGGATAGATGGATAATTGGGCAGGATGAAGATCCCATTAAAACCATATGATAAGATAGTAATACAAAGACCTTATAGATTGAATATGAAGTACAAATAAAAAATGAAAGAAGAGCTTGACAGAATGATAGAAGTTGGTATAATTGAGCCCGTTGCAAAGTACGAATGGATAATCCCAATGGTAGTGAAAGATAAGAAAAAAAATGGTATTAGAATTTGTGTTGACCTAAGGAAGTTGAACAATGCATGTTTACATGACCCTTTTTTGACCCCCTTTATAGACGAAGTGTTAGAAAATATAGGAGGGTAGGAGGCCTATTCATTCAAAGATGAATTTTCAGGATACCATCAGATAAAGATTGCACAAGAATACATACATAAGATGACATTTGAAACATAATGGAGAAACTTCCAATACATAATGATGTTGTTTGGATTAAAAAATGCACCTGTTGTGTTTTCTAGAGTAGGTGTCGCAACCTTTCGAGAGTTTATTCATAAGTTTATTGAAGTGTACTTAGATGATTGGTTTGTGTTTAGTTTATTGAAAGATCACATATAAACTCTAAGGTTGATGCTTGATATATGTAGACAATATCAAATATCATTAAACATGAAGAAATGTATTTTTTGCACACAGTTTGGGATATTGCTCAGTCATGTGGTATGCAAGCAAGGTTTTTTGGTCCTGCCAAGATAACAATAATTGCTAATTTTCCACCACCGAAATCAGTGAGGTAGTTGAGAACTACTTTGGGGCATATAGGATATTATAGGAAATTTATTAATGGCTATGCACATATTATAGCTCCGATGGAGAAGTTACTAAAGAAAGAAGCTAAGTTTAAGTGGAATGAAGATTGTCAGCGGGGTCTGGACATATTCTAGCAGAAGTTAGTAATTGCACCTATTTTGGTGTTCCTGGATTGGCAGAAAGAGTTTCACATTCATGAGGATGCATCGTCGATAGCACTCGGTGAAATATTATCCTAGCCAGGATAGGGAGAGATAGACCATCCAATTGTGTTTGCAAGTAGGAAGTTGTCAACTGCTGAGAATAATTATTTGACGACGGAAAGGGAAGGCTTGGCCATGGTTTATGCTTTGCAGAAGTTTAGACACTACTTGTTGGGGTCCCATTTCAAGATGGATACAGACCACTCTGCACTTAGATATTTAATGAATAAGGTAGTGTTGGGGGGAAGAATCTATAGTTGGTTATTGATGTTCCAGGAGTATGACTTCAAAGTTATTGTGAAACAAGGAAAACAGAATGCAGGAGCATACCATTTGTTGCAAATACTGACATGAGAAGATGCAGGGAACCTAGATGATAACTTATCGAATGTGTAGTTATTTTCAGTTCAAATGATAGATGACCACTTTGAACATAGTTACCAACTTAATGAGAACTGTGACCTCAAAACGAGAACTCTGGCCCAAAAATCCCATGTTGTTTCATAAAAAACATGAAAATAAACCCCTAAATCAAAAAGTGGTGCTACCCGCATCACCACTTTTTCAAATGGGGTCAAAATTACAACATTTTTCAAGCATGGCCTTCAAATCTCATACAGTAGCTCAGGAAAACCTTAAAATTAACACCTAAATAAAAAAGTGACGCTAACTAAAAATAAATAAAAAGTCTAAACGTTAAAACTATGGCTAATTACGAACTAATTGAAACCATTGTTTTGATAATAGATCCCTATGCCAAAACAAACCCAAAATTGGATACAAAATGGTCACTTTAAAATTTATTTAGTAACTTTTTTTTTCTTAAATTTACATTGAAAAATAAATACATAAAAATAAAAAATCTTTGCAATTTTTTTTAATGAAGCAAAAAAAACGCATTTAAAAGAAATATTCAAAACCTAAATTAAACAAAAAAGAAAAACATTAAAAAAGGGGTGAAAAAAAAACCTAAAAAAGAAAAGAAAAAAAATTATTAAACAAAAAAAAATTATCTAGAAAAAATATATATATTTTAAAACAATAATAATGAAAAAAACACTTGAAACCTAAAAAAGAAAAAGAAAATAAAAATAAATAAATAAAAATTTAGAAAACAATAAAAAAAAAAACTTAAAAAAAAAATGAAAATTTAAACAAAATATTAAAAAAGTTCTAAAAAAAAAAACTAAACTAAACTAAAGAAAATATAATGTTTAATAAATTATAATTTTAAAATAAACATAAATAAAAAAATAATACAAAATATATAGAAAAGTATTTAACAAATATTAAAATGCTTAATAAATTTTAATATTACAAAATATATAGAAAAATATTTAGCAAATACTAAAATGGTTAACCAATTTTAATATTAAAATAAATTAAAGTCAAAACCAATTAACTCACATATAAATGTTTCATCAATATACAATTTTTAATGTAAGATTTAAAATAAAATTATATATAAATAAATGTAATTTTTTATCAAAAAATATTTCACCAAAATTGCATTTTAAAAATTAATTATTATCATGTTTAACATATTTTAATTTCAAAGTGCAAAAAACACTTTAAGAAATGTGAATATTAAGATATTTGAATAACAACATGGCCAGTGTGAAGAGATGAAAAAATCCTACTCACTATGAAAGTACACAAAAATATGCAAACTAAATATACATATTATATAATATATATAAACTAAATATATATAATTTATTTATATTTAGTTCATATATATATATATACTATTTTTTTTATATAAAATTTCATATTTAAATTAGTTTTTAAAAAAATTTAATGTAATTTTTTTGTTTTTTTATTTTATAATTTTTGTTTTTTTAATTATAATTTTTTTTTTTTAATTTTGTATTAAAAAAATCATTTTGGGATTTTAATTTAGATTTTTATATATTTTTTGTTTTTTGTTTTTCAATTTTTTTTAAGTGTTTTTTACCATAAATTTAATTTTTTACCCATTTTTTTTCTTCATTCTTTTATTTTTTATAAATAGTTTTAATTTTTTATTTTTCTTAAGTTTTTCTTTATTTTATTTTTTATATAAATTTGCTTTTGATTTTGATTTTTTTTTTTATTAATTTTAATTATTTTTTTTGGTTAGTTTTTTATGTTTTTAATTTATGAAAAGAAATTTTAATTATATTTTTTTCCTAAATATTCAAAAATAGTGTTATTTAAGTACAATTATTTTCTATTTATTGAAGTAACAATGAACAATGTATTACTAATGTATTACTAGTAAAAGTAATCTCTACGGAAAATGAGTTCTATAGGAGGCGGAGATCCGCCTCCTCCCCCACCCCCACCCTCGTCTTCTACTGATGAATCTGTGTTTGCTCATCTGATTAATGCTCAAGGAAAGAAGGTCGATATCGCCCCTCTGTCGAAGTTTGTAAAGAAGCTAGATGTCATTCCAGAAATAGCCCTTCCTCTGGAGAAACCTATGCATGCAGTTGTTTCACTGGCAGAACGGGCCCTAGTTGGACAGTTTACCGAACTATGGCCATCCCCTCGCACCACCGAAACATGGATCTAGAACAACTGGAGACCTTTAATCTCTCAAGGTGTTACGAGTTATGATGTTGGAAGAGGGTTCTTTCTGGTCGACTTTATCTCCAAAGAGGACAAAGACCTGATCTTTAGAAGTGGGCCCTATTTTATGGGCCCTCAAGGGCTCTACCTGAATCAATGGACTCTTCATTTCGATCCAGCATTAGATGTGCCCAAAGCAGTCTCAATCTGGGTCTGTCTCCCAAATCTTCCCATGCATTGCTGGAATGAAGAATCCTTACAAGCAATAGGAAATGGTCTAGGAAGGTATATCGATCAAGCAGATCCAAAAGGGAAATACTCTTGCACTTGGATCTATGTGGAGGTCGATCTGGAAGCTGGACTCCCTAAAGTAGTGAATTTTACTGTCAAAGGTTGGAAACATTTCCAAAAGATGGATTATGAACAGCTACCCTTCAAATGCAGGCATTTCCATGACTACAGTCACTTCCAAAGAAACTGCCCTAAATTAGCCAAGAAGGAAAAGGGCCTTGAGGAAGGCTGGCAACCGATCAAGAAACAGAAAGCGGTTTCCAGAAGAAAGGGCACTAAGGACAATAACCCTCCTCCAGCCTCAAAATATTTGGAAACTTCAAAAGTCTAGGAGGGTAGGAAAAACCATATGTCGAGAAATAGCTTTGTTGTTCTTGAAAACCCTGAGAAAGAGGTTCTCCCCAACCCGAATGAAGTGGTCGCGACTCCCTATTTGACTATTGTTGTTGGATCCCTTGAAGCTCATGACGTGGGGGAAGCCCAGACCAAAGAAGATTTGCAATTAAGAATTTCTCTGGAAGGAGGTTCGGAGGAAGACAACACAGATGAGGAAGGAGTCGATCCGACAAAATCAAACAATAAAGAACGAAGAGGAAGGAAATCTAAAAGAGAGAAAAGAGAGGTAGCCACTTATTAAGATAAATTATCGAGAGTACAATCCAATTTGGAAAGATATTTAAATTCCATAAATACCAGGTAGCAAGGGAATGCCTCGAAAGGGGAAACCTCCAATCCAAAAGGTAAGTAATGAAGATAGTCTCCTGGAATTGTAGGGGGTTAGAAAGAAAATCGAAAGTATTATCAATGAAAGATCTTATCAGAATCTCGATGCCAAATATCCTCCTTATCTAGGAGACAAAGATGGAAGATAATTCCTTCCTCCAGGTTGCTCCTTCCATTTGGCCCAAAGCAAATAGTATAGTTGTTAACTCAAGAGGAGCATCAGGAGGCTTGGCAACGCTCTGGGATGACTCCAAGTTGGATCTAGTAAGTTATGCTATCAATACCCACTGGATTTTTACTAAGTTTCTACAAAACGACACTCACCTAAAGGTCAGTATCTTTAATATTTACACACCTGTTGCTTTATCAGAAAAAAATGATTTGTTGGAATATGTTGAATGACCATTTAAAGTCCTCTCAGCCAGAAAATATAATTTTAGCTGGGGATTTTAATCTACTTCTTTCCTCTAAAGAAAAAAAAGGGGGAAACCTGGCTCGGGATCCCGCCGGAGAATGGGTTGAAGACCTAATATCAGACTCGGATATGGAGGATGTTAAACCTATTAAAGGGAAATTCACCTGGACTAATAGAAGGTTAGGCCTAGGTCACATTGCATCCCATCTCGATAGATTTCTGGTCCAACAGATCTTCCATTTGCAAGGCCTCGATCACGCCTCTTCTATATTATCTTTTAGTGCCTCGAATCATAAGCCTATTTTGCTCTCCTTCGCAAAGGATAAAAATTTGGGATCAATCCCTTTTCGGTTCAATCCGTCCTGGATTCCATTGGATGGTTTTTAAGATCTTGTTGCATTGGCTCGGAAAACTCGAGTTAGAGGCTATGCCTTCTTTTTCTGGGAAGAAAAACTCCGTCTGGTCAAAAGATCTCTTAAATATTGGGCCAGACAGCTTAAGACTCTAAAGCAGTAGAGATTAGAAGCTGAAAAATCTCTTGAGGAACACTAGTTTCATAATGAAGGTAGCCTGGATTAGGCAAAGCTATACAGAGAGGTGGCTCTTCATAACATTCTCTAGGCTTCTTGCAGACTCGAAGAAAGCTATTGGAAGCAAAATTCACGAAATTCTTGGCTCCAAGAAGGGGATAAAAATACTAAGTTCTTCCATAAGCAAGCAGACGCAAGGAAGAATTTTAAATCTGTTACTAAGATCAATCACCTTGAGAACCAGCTGACTACTTTTGAAGACATCAAAAGAGAAGCTCATGATCACTTCCAGGAGATCTATACTGAGGATCTCCTTAATATGGATTTTAGAAATTTTGAGCTCCTGGATCGAATTCATGTCCTAGTAAATCAATCCTCTAACCAGAAGCTTATGTGTCCTATTTCTCTAGAAGAAATTAAACAAGCAATGGATGATATGAGCCCTGATAAAGCTCCTGGACCTGATGGCTTCATTGCTAGATTTCTCACTTCCTGTTGGCCAATAATCCAGTCTGATCTTCTTCGTTTGGTTCGAAAATCCTAGAAGTGCTCTAAATTAGGAGAAGGAACCAATTCTTCCTTTCTGGCTCTTATTCCCAAAGAAAAGGGAGCCGCCCCTCGTTCTCTCGATTCCGACCAATCTCTTTATGTAACATTGGGTACAAAGTCATTTCCAAAGTTATGGCCAATAGACTAAAAATTATCCTTCCTAAAATCATTCCTGAGAACCAAGGGGGTTTCATTAAGGGACAACAAATCTCTGATAAAATAGTCCTAGTCCAAGAGGCAATTCATTCCAGCATTGACCGAAAGGAAAAAGGTATGGCCATCAAATTGGATTTGGCTAACACTTTCGAAAGAGTTCGTCATGATTTCATTTTTCAGGTTATGCTTCAGTTTAGCTTCGACCCTACCTTCATTTCTTGGGTTAAAGCCTGCATTAAAGCTCTTTGTATTGCGCCACTGGTAAATGGAAGAGCTGCAGACTTCTTCCAAGCATCTAGAGGGCTTCGATAGGGGTGTCCCCTTTCACCCTTTCTCTTCGCTATTCAAGCCTCTACCCTAATCTTTCAATTGGAGCACAGTAGAAACCATCAAGGCCTGTTGGGTCTTAGAATTGTAAGAGGGGTGAAAGATGTAAATCACGCTCAATTTGTTGATGACACCCTTCTTCTTAGCGGTGCAAGCCATTCAATCGCTCGAAAATTAAAACAAGTTCTAGATATCTACCAGGGTGCGTCAAGGAGCAAAATCAACTATAATAAAAGTCAAATCTACAGTTGGAACTGTACTTCGTTGGAAAAAATATTTTTCCAGGATCCTGCAAATCGAAGGGAAAACCCAGTGGACAGACTTAAGTATCTCGGGGTGTCGATTTTCAAGTTAACCCAAAAGTTTCTAGTTGGGAACCGTTAATAGATAAGCTGAAAGCTAAAATCAATTCTTGGGGAGCCTCTTGGTTGAATCTGGCAGGCAAAACAGTCCTATTAAAATCAATCCTTGCAAGTATGCCTATTTTTTAGAGTTCCCTGCTGTTAGCTCCTACAAAAGTTCTGGGGAAAATTGAAGCTCTCCTGCGAAGATTCCTTTGGAAAGGAGGGAAACATAATGAAAATAGGTTTCCTTTAGTAAAATGGGAGAAAATAACAGTACCTTATTTAGAAGGGGGCCTGCATTTGCGAGATCTTCGGGCTCAAAATCTATCCCTTGGGGCCAAAATTCTATGGAACATGGTCACATGGAAAATCTCTTGGTGAAAACAAGTGCTATGGAAGAAATACTTCATGGGAACAAGGCTCAGAAGTCTTGATCAAGGAGCTAAATTGACTAAAGTATCCCCCATCTTCTCTCTTTGTAAGGGAGCTTATTCGTTCTTCTTTCCTAAGCTAACCTGGAGCCCAGGTAACTGAAGGAGAATTCGTATCTGGGAAGATTCCATCTTGGGATGCCATCCCATAGGACATTAGGAATCTCTAGATGGAATTAGGAAGCTCCTATTAAGCCAAGGGAAAATCACGATTGCGAACATTTTCTGTTGGAGAACAAAAGGGCTTCAAGTCTGGGAGAATTGGGAAATTCCTAAATGTCCTCCCCATCTTCAGGAAGAAAAACAAAATCTCCTTTGAATCCTATAAGGGAAATCCCCAGTAGCTAAATGTTTGAAGGATGCCAGAGGATGGGGCTCTATGAATGGTCATTATTCAGCGACAATAGGGTATAAGTGTATTAAATAAATTCCTCATGTCCCAAGGGACCTAGAAGTCTGGAAAAGTATTTGGAAACCAAAATATCTGCCCAAAGTCAACCACTTTGTATGGAATCTAGCTCATAATAGTGTCCTCACTGCTGAAGTTTTCCAGAAAAAAGGGTGGGAAGGCCCCTCTAGATGCCCTCTCTGTCTTTCTGTTGAAGAATCCACCTCTCATCTGTTTCTCTTTTTCGCCTATGCTAAAGAATTTTGGCATTTGGCCACTTCTCCCTGGAATGCCCCTTTGAAATTTGAGGATGTTCCCTCTCTCCTCCATAACTGGAAAATATCGTATCCTTTTATGCATCATTCAAAAGATAAACTGGCCTATGCCTGGCTATCTCTTCGTAAATTCATTTTCTGGAAACTTTGGCTTGAGAGAAATAAACGTATTTTTCGTGGCATATGCTTCACCCCAATCCAAATTGTGGTTAAAATTAAGGCCCTGCTAGGATATTCCCTTTGTTTCTAGTCTGTGAAAAACCTCAAACTACCTCTAGTCCCTGAGGAGGAAGATTGGATTCAAATCCTAAATCCAGGATCTGCATCAGTTCCATCCATCTCGCCCCTTGCTCTCCAACCACGGGAAATATGGAAGGATGAGCATGACTTCGATATAAGGAAAAAATAATTTTGTAGGAACATGTTGTTTTTTGATGGTGCCTCGAAAGGTGATCTAGGGGAGGCTAGAGGGGGAGGGGTGCTCTTAGGTTCTGACGAAAATCTAATTTTCAAGTATTCATGGGGACTAGGAATCGAATCCAACAACCTAGCTGAAGCATTGGCCTTGTGGCAGGGATTGGTTCAAGCTATATATCATGGGATCTTAGATCTCACTATTGTTGGCGACTCCAGGCTCATTATTCAGTCCATTATCTCTCAACGTCTTCCCTCAAACTGCCACCTTTGGCAATTTTTTTGGAAAATATAGGTTCTTCTTCCTTCTTTCCGGCATATTGACTTTTTTCATGTTTTAAGAAGGCATAATGACGTCGTTGATCAAGCAACTAATGAGGCACTACTCTTGGGAAAGGGATACATTTGTTTGAATGGGGATGTCAACCCCTTTCCAATCCCATAGGTCCAGGGGATATGACCCTAGGCAAGCTTGGCTTGCTTGGGGCACTGCATCCCAATGATTCGCAATAGGATCATAATGCCTTCTCATGGCATTGATTTGGTGAATTCTATGCAAGAAGAAGTGCGGGTTCTTACTCAACGAGTTCATGGACAGTCCAATTTTTTGTGGCAAGTGAATGATCTTGGGGGCTGCAGATTGAAGCGATTTGATGAGAATTGGGGAGAAAGCGAGCATATTTCACCCTTGCTTTGTAGCTCATGGAGGCCAATCTCCAGAACATGTTTGATAACCATGCTGCAAGGTTGGGAAAGCTGGAAGGAATATTCATCAAGTTGTGAGAAGAATTGAAGTTGGGACGTGCTTCAGGGTCTCTGGAGGCCAATCATCTGTGAGTGCTCAGGACTCGAAGCACTGATGATTCGAGCTCTATGTTTTGTGTTATTTTCTAAGTTTTATGCTTTTCTCTATTGTAATTTTGGTCAAGCTTTTAGTAGCTATTATGCCTGTAGTAGACATCTGAATTTGGTTTTTGAAGGCATGTTGATCCTCTTCACGACTATCAGTTGTAAACTTTTGAGTGGCTCAGCCACTGTTTTATTTATATAAAACCTACTCGTTTGTGTAAAAACGAAAAATGAACAATGTATTAAAAATTATGTTTTTTACTACATTTTAAAAGTATGGAACAATAAATTAATTAAAGAGACACAATTACATGAAAAATCCTAATTTCAAAAAAGTAAATAGAAACAAATATTTATAAGATTGAAAGGAGCATGGAAAAATGACTAAAAACATCGTTAAATAAAAAATAAAAAAATAAAAAAAAATGAAAAAATTGAAAATACATGAAAAACAAGCATTTAAAAATATAATGTGGAAACATTGTGGATCGAAAAACCATCTAAAAAGGGAGGGGGGTGCTATCGGTAGCACCATTTTTAAAAATAGGGTAAAAAACTTGACCCCCCATAAAACGAGAACTCTGTAGAGTTCTCGTTAAGTTGGTAACTATGTTTTTGCATAAATTATCCAATTCTTGAGCACAAGAGTGGCCCCATCCGACATGACAATAGTGTAGAAGAAGCAGCTAGTGGTTAAAGCAACAGATTATCATTTGATCACATGAAACTTATATAATTTATTCATATATGGCATACTGTGACAATATGTGTTAGAACACGAAAGAACAATGATCCTAGCAGAGGTGCATGATGGAATTGTAGGAGGACATTACGTAGGTAAGGAGACATAAAAAAAAATTGTGTGTGCATGGCTATGGTAGCATACCCTCCATAGGGATGCTAGGGAGTATTTCCAGAGTTGTGATGTTTTTCATATATTAGGAAGGTCACCATGAAGGGATGAGATGTCGTTGAATCCGCAAGTTACCTTGCAGAAATTTAACAAATGGGAAGTGGATTTTGTTGGACCAATTAACCCACCAACGAGGAGAACATGAGCTAGGTATATAATAACCACGACAGATAAATTGAAAATATCAACAGAGGCAAAACCAATTACATATTGTAGCGCATAGATAGTTGTGCAGTTCTTGTTTGAGAACATAGTTACAAGGTTTGGGTGTCCTAAAGTTGTTATAAGCGATAAGGGTAATCACTTTTTGAACAAGACAATTGCAACATTGACAAAAGACTTCCTTATTCAACATCAAAAGAGAACTCCATATCACCCACAATAAATTGGAAATGTGGATGCCTTAAATAAGATATTGGAGAATGCATTGACCAATATTTGCACTGTAGGATGTGATGAACATGATTTAAGGATTCATGTAGTACTGTGGGCTTATTGTTGAAGGAAAATCTCCCTGCGGACAGGTAGATCTCCTCAAAGAGCTAGACTCTTAACTCTAAGACAGAAAGTGCTTATCATGGTCATTGACTTCCTTTTAGATCTAGGTGGACTAGTGTGTGAGGAGGAAAGAGAAAAGAAGTACTTTTTACCGGTGTTTGTCCCTGCACGCTCCGAATTGAGCTCCAATATTTTGCTCCCCGATAAGCCCTATAGACAAACAAAGTACTACCACTTCCTACTCTATCAAGATTAGTCTAAAATAGGTCTATCTACTAAAGAGACAAATTCATGTGATATTGAACACGAATTAGAAATAAACAGGCCAAGCAAATTATATTAATGAGGACAAAACATTGCTTACAGCCGTAGATGGATTGCAACAGTTTCGTCAAGTCATCCTTGTCTACCCCTTGCTCAAAAGATCCACGATCTGAATGACGATAGCTTCACCAATTTCTCCCTATGATATCATAGGTCTCTTGCTTCAAAAATATCTCTGTTCCAGCACCAACTATAAGATCATAAGTTTGGTATGATTCTCCCTTTCTAGTCCCTTTTCACCATGAGAAAGCTTTCTTATATAGCCTTGGAGAGGCTCAACAACTTGAGATATCCTTGGGGTGAGTTGAGTATTTTCCTCCTCTAGTTAGATATCTTCCCTAATATCATGGATTGATTGAGGATTCAAACCCAACTGCCTTCTAAGAATGAAAAGATCCTTCCCCCATTCTTCTCAACAAATCAATTGCTGCCCAGAATAGGTAGCGCTCCCTCAAAAGGGAACTCAGAGCGTTATAACGCTCCCTAGGAGTGTATAGAGGAGCGCCAACACTCCTGAGGGTAGGATCACTCCTGAAAAATGGCTGAAGAGTGTTATAACACTCCTTGATGGCTTATGGGGGGGCGCCAACACTCCTGAGATAGTTATAAGGGAGCGCTCCCCTCCAAAAACTCATTTTTTTGGGTGCTTTCAGATGGAAAAAGGTTCATAAGCCTGTTGACTCATTTCTCCTCTTCCAAAGAAAATGTTTGAGGTGTTTCAAGTGTCCTTCTCATGTCATTATAGGCACAACATAGGCATCATGGAAGTATGCTTTCTTTGACACTTGCGACACTTGTGAGAAAAATGCGACACTTGCGACACTTATAATGATGACACTTGAGACACTATCAAAGTGAGTATTTTTTATGTGTAACACTTATAGAAATACATGCAAGAAGTTGTTAGGTCAGACACCTTTTATATTAGCATATGGACAAGAAGTAGTAATTCCTATGGAGTTTCTTGTATCAAGTCTATGCATTGCTACAATGGCAGACCTTATGGATTTCAGCACAATAGAATAAAGACTATCATAGTTACTGATATTAGAGGAAGATCAATTTGTTGCAAGATTCCATCAGTAGGTATAGAATGTTAGATTTTTAGCTCGGGAGGTACACCGCATGTTTTGTCTTGTATGCAGATGTTACCTTATGTTTACACTACTAGGCACTTAACTTTGTAATGAGTTTTCTATAAAGTTGTTTTAAGTGGTTCTTTTATTAAAGTGACTTTTTAATAAAGTGTACCTTATGATTTTAAAGTGACTTTATTTCATAAAGCACTTATGTAATAAAGTGAAATCACTTTAATATTTTAAGTGATTCATTTTGGAGGGAATGGATCATGACCCTTTATCTTGAAAAAGGAAAGATATAATCTTGGCCTTTGGATTTAGGGTTGGGGAAAGTGAAAATACACTTTGGAGGGAAAATGCCATTTTCAGATTTATAAAAGAATGCAATGGGTAGTGTGCAAGACACATTGCGAGAAGGAGAAAGGGAGATTTTTTGAGTAAGCTTGAGAGAGGAAAACAAACAACAAAGAGGGCATGTTTCCCAAGGGATCTAGGGCACACATCCCAAGGAAAGAGTTTTTGTTTTGTGGCTGAGTTATTTTTCTGTCGTTAGAGTCCATACTGTACAGATCTGTACAATTTGTACAGCAAGAGGAAATGGCACAGATTTTGAGGCAGGGATTGGCATGGATTTCAAGGTTGTTTTGTGTTGTTGGGTCATACAAAATAGTCGATACAATAGACTATTGGCTCTATTTTCGAGGAGCTGCCATATCCTGGAGGGTCGTACAACAATACAGACTTGGCATAGAATTCGAGGCAGATTTTGGTGGGACTGTTTAGGTGATGTAAGTGATTTCTCTTCGCTGGAAATGTGATTTTACTATTGTATTGTACTTTCTTGAAGATAAATAATATCTCTCTCTCTCTCTCATTGGGTTTCCCCACATTGGGGTTTTTCCCTAGCTTTTGCCTAAATTTCTAAGTGTTATGCGTTGTTGTCCATTGTGTTTATTTCCACTGCATATTTTCTTCGCAATGTGTATTTCTACTTATGGTAATTTATGAATGTGGATTTGAGGCATTTATGAAGTTCATGCAAGAAATTTGTCTCTAGGTTGCTAAGTGTTTGACAGAAATTTCAGTTTTCTGAGTTTTTTCATTAAAAATCTAGATGGTATCAGAGCTTTGTCTCTGAGTGACAGTGGGCAGTGTGATTTTTGGGAAAAGTTGAAGAGGGAAAGGGTGTGATTGTTTTCCTTGAGTTGTGACAAGGAATATGGCTACAAGCATTATATATGAGGATCAGTTGGATGTCATTTCCAACTATTTGCAGTGGAAGTTATGATTGTCAGTTGTTCTCAATGAGAACAAAATTTATAGCTATGTAAAATTTGTTGTGGCATCTCCCACAACAAATCCTGTTGCTTTGGACTTGCATGAGGTCAAGAATCCAAGGCTCAGAGGATTATTCAGGATGGGGTTAAGGATCACCTTATCCCACACTTGGCTGAGAAAATGATTGCCAAGGAGATTTGGGATTCACTTAAGAACTTGTTTGAGGCGAAGAATGAGAACCGAAAGATGGCCTTGAAGGCTAAGTTGCATGATACCAAGATGGGTAAGGAGGAGAGTGTCTCTTCTTATCTTACATGGGTGGCTCAAGTAAAAGATGAGCTAGATGTTGTTGTAGAGGTCATTACGGATTCTGAGTTGGTGAGGATAGCCTTAAATGGGTTCGCCAAAGAATGGGAAGTCTTTGTGAAGTGTGTGGTGGGACGTGAGAATATACCAGATTGGAGCAGACTGTGGGATGATTTAACTTAGGAGGAGATCTGAGAAATATCTTAGAGAAGTGAACATAAGAAAAATGGAATTGATGAGAATGTTTCTCTTACTGCAAAGAGCAAGAAGAAAGGAAGTTATGGAAGGGACTAGTTTAAAGTTAGATGTTATTGTTGTAACCAGTTGGGGCACCTTGCCCCTCATTGTCCTGAGAGGAAGAAGAAGATGAAACCAGAGGGGCTTGAGATAGTTGCTACAACAACCATGGAGGACTTTGCTTCAAAGTACAACAGGGAATTTTCTTTGGCGACCCTAGTTTCCAGTGTCGACAGCGGAGGATTTGGAGGTGATATCAGATGGATTGTGGATAGTGGAGTCTCTAGCCACCTGATGGGAATCTGGTGAGTATTCCTAGATTTCATAGATATTGGTCATGGACGAAAAGAGGTAAATGAAGGTGGTATGGCGAGAGTTGTACGTGGATTTGGGAATGTTATATTTCAACTCGAGTTTGGGGGACTCTTGGAGCTTGATGGAGTTCTCTTTGTTCCAGGGTTGAGGGTTCACTTTCTCTCAGTATCATCCTTGGAGGATGTTGGATATTGTGTATTTTTAAAGAGGGAACATGTCTTTATCTACAGGCAGGGAGTGGAGCCGATAGAGCTATAGTTGATCAGTAACCGGGTGGACAGGTTGTATATGTTGAGAGGACAACCTTTAGTGTATGATTCAATGTTGTATGAGGAGCATGAGGAGGATTATAAGATTGCGGTGGCACCAAGGATTCAGTCTTTCATTTCGAGAGAAGAGAGTGAGTCTCTTCTAAGCATTGGCAGAAGGATCAACCAGGTTGATCAAACCAATGCTCAGGATGAAGTGAACTCAGGGTTCCATGATGTTTACAAGAGAATATCTTCTAGTTCGATTTTTGTGCAGGAGTTGAGGATGGCTCTAGGTTCAGAGGGAGCTCCTACAAAGCATGGTATGATGGGACCAAATGATGGAGGTGGCATCAAGTACATCCCTCGCTAAGAGGGAGTGTTATATTTTTAGCTCGAGAGGTACTCCGCATGTTTTGTCTTGTATGTGGATGTTACCTTATGTTTACACTACCAAGAACTTAACTTTGTAATGGGTTTTTTATAAATTTGTTATAAGTGGTTCTTTTATTAAAGTGACTTTTTAGTAAATGTACCTTCTAATTTTAAAGTAACTTTATTTCATAAAGCACTTATGTAATAAAGTGAAATCACTTTAATATTTTAAGTGATTCATTTTGGAGGGAATGGATCATGACCCTTGATCTTGAAAAAGGAAAGATCTAATATTGGCCTTTGGGTTTAGGGTTGGGGAAGGTGAAAAGACACTTTGGAGGGAAAATGTCATTTTTAGATTTATAAAAAAATGCATTGGGTAGTGTGCAAGACACATTGAGAGAAGGAGCAAGAGAGTTTTTTTGAGTAATCTTGAGAGAGGAAAGTGAGCAGCAAAGAGGGCATGCTTTCCAAGGGAGCTAGGGCACAAATCCCAAGGAAATATTTTATGTTTTGTGGCTGAGTTATTTTTCTGTTGTTAGAGGTCGTACTGTATAGATCCGTACAACAAGAGGAAAGGGCACGGATTTCAAGGTAGAGATTGGCACAGATTTCAAGGATGTTTTGTGCTATTGGGTAATATAGAATAGTTTGTACAACAGACTATTAGCTTTGTTTTTGAGGATCTTCCATTTTTTTTATGGACATACAACAGTACGGACTTGGCACAAAAATCGAGGTAGCTTTTGGTGGGACTGTTTGGATGTTGTAAGTGATTTATCTTGGCTAGAAATGTGATTTTTCTATTGTATTGTACTTTCCTAAAGCTGAATGATCTCTCTCTCTCTCTCTCTCTCTCTCTCTCTCTCTCTCTCTCTNCTCGTTGGGTTTCCCCACATTAGGGTTTTTCCCTGGCTTTTGCCTAAATTTCTGAGTTTTATGGGTTGTTGTCCATTGTGTTTATTTCCACTACATATTTTCTTAGCAATGTGTATTTATGCTCATGGTAATTTCTGAATGTGGGTTTGAGGAATTTATGAATTTCATGCAAGACAATTATCTCTAGGTTGCTAAGTGTTTGATAGAAATTTCAGTTTGCTGATTTTTGTCATTAAAAATCTACATAGAATGCATGAGAAAAGGTGTGGCATGATTGATACATCAAGTAGAAGGAGTTCCAAACTAGATATTTATTATTTCTATATCACAGTAAGTTCTTACAGTACCCTAGGAAGTTTAGAATGCACTGGCTAGGGCCATACATGATTAGATACGCGACTGAAGCATGCGTTGTTCAACTAGAATAGTTGGATGGACAAGTCATGGAAGGAATGGTGAATGGGAGTCAACTAAAACTGTACATGAGAGATCATCCTTTCGTACACTAGGAAAATTGTGTGGGTTAAATTGTATCATAGTGTACTATAGGAAGAAAATATAGAAAAAGAAATAAAAGCAAGTAAAACAAGAAAAAGAAATAAAAGGGTTTAGGGAAGAAGTAGAAATTTGATGAGTCCAAGAAGTTAAGGAAAAGTTGGGAAATGTCGAAAATGAGAAAGAAGTAAGGAGAAGAGCATACAAACTAAGGAAATAATTTTTCATAGAAAGGAGAGATCACGCAAAATGAAGAAATCACATAGAGAGAAGAAATTACATAGATGACAACTAAGAGAAATTAAGACAGTCCATGATGATACATGCAGTAAAGAGCTACCATGGTGACAAAGTAGTGGTGTCGCATAACATTAAATTCATACTGGACATAATATCTTGACAGGTTGTAGAATCGAACAAAGAATTCACCGAAGATACATAGTAATGGAGCATTAAAGTAGGTAATGAATTCCAATCACTGGTGGATTGGATGAAAATTTTAGGTGTGAAAGTAATTAGCAATTGGCGATGAAGTATAAAATAAAGAATGGGGTCGATGATGAAAGGTTATTTTCATTTAGAATTCGCATAGAGATAAAATGTTACAAAGCCGAAGTTTTTGAACCAGTTGGAAGTAGAGACCAGTGTCGTAGAGCAATATGGCACCATAAAAAGTAGCAACAGCTTCAATGTCAATACCGAAGAAATCACATGGTCAACCAGCAATGTCATCGGTGGTAGAGGAGACAAAGGAGGCATCATTCTCAACATCAATATTTCCCAGGGATTATATGTTGCCGAGAAATCCATCAATACAATGGGTCCATTTACAAAAGGACACAAAGTATCTTCTTGTGGAACCGCCAATTCCAGAAGGCGTGATCGTCGAAGGGGACATGTTAGGTCTGATACCTACATTAAAATATGCTTACCATGACATCATCGATGAGAAGAAGTTTCGAGAGTTAGTACCCAACAAGTTTTTGATAAATTCCATTAGTTCTAAGACTCATATGATAGTCGTTGAGCCACAAATGTGGGCTAGGGGGTTGCAGAAAGTAGGTCTTCTAAACCTGTTCGATATACCACATTTTGGATGGATCCAGGAGATCAATGCATGTGTAAAAATGTTGCTAAGTTGTGTGCACGGAGGATACATGTGTCTTGACATGTAAGTTTCCATTGATACTAATTTAATAGTGCGCATTACAGGTATTTCGTCACAGGGGGAGGACCTGGCACCATTTTTTTTATGAGAAGAATGAAAAATACTCTCTAAGAGAATGAAAGATAAATTCCATACATTTCATAGACAATGCATATTGTATTTCGCAAGAAAATGTGACCCAATGGTAATTTTTGAGTCACAAGCCTTATCTTGTAAGTTGTTGAGAAAGTGCAGAAAATACCAAGTGTCAGAAATAGTGATAGGGGAAATAGAAACATGTGTAGAGGGTGTCCATATGAACTGGATGAAATTCCTATTGAACCAATTTTTGATTGATTAAGAGGAAGCACAAGATAAGGGGACCGAGTTCCATTATTCCTAGTTACTAATTCTAATAGTGCTATTGTCTTGGAGGGAGCCAGATGACAGTCATTTTTTTGGAGTCATGGAGAATCCTTATTTAGCCATGTAGTATAAAAACCTATGGTATACTACACATAAGGTGAAACAAATGGAAAGTAATGTTTCATTCTATATCTATAAGGAAACTATTAGCAACAACATAGAACAGACACTGCACATGCCACCACATGTGGTAGAGGCATATAAGGAAGTGGCATGCTTTAAGGCATGGAATCACCACATGTATGTATGAGAAAATAAGGACCCATATAAAAAATGGATGCCAACACAATATAGGTTTATTGAAGATGAGATAGGCCACATTATGGTCGATTGGGAGGATTAGCAGAAGGTTCCACCAACAACAATAGGACCAACAGAGAAACAAAACTTGAAATTCCATGAGATCGATGAGGATGAATAATAAGGAGATGACCAAGACAAAGGAAATGACCCAAAGGAAACAACTCAATGGACAACACCATGCAATGGTAAGAAGAGAAAGGAACCAGAAACAGGGAGACCCAAAAAACAACAACCAAAGCACAAGGTCATCAAAGAAGTGGCTATCTGTGCTTTAATAGAGAAATATTTGGAGAATATAGGAAATCAAGTGGAGGAAGTCACTGTCGACATGTTTCACCGTGCAACACAATAGTAGGAAGAGATTAACATATGCATGCAAGAGCATATGGCTGAAGTGAAACATCTACTAGAAGCAACAAACAACGCATTATGGTGAAAAACATAGGAGGAACCAACAACAATCACTACCAATACTAGGGAGTTGGGGCCATTAATCCCCCAATCCTTAGCAATAGCATGAGAATGAAGATTAATTAATCTAGCAACAGGGGTAGTAGAATTTCGTATGGCGAAGATGAAAGAATATGCCAGGGTGCTAGGTTACGTTGAGTTAGTTCTATCAAAACTGCAAAAGAATGTATTGTAGGAAGTATAGATGAGAAAAATTCAATAACTAAATGTGCACAGAGAGAAGACATCCAAAAAATTGGTGAAGGTTATGAAAGAAAATGTCGCATTGGAGATAGAGTTCATCAAGATATATCATGAGCGTGATGAGGCTGCGTAGAAGGTAGAAAAGATGCAGCAAGAACTTGAGAAGGTATACTGAGAAATCCCAGAGGTTCAAATAGTGAAGGAGGCCCTGGTCGAGGAACAAGTCATGAATATAAGTGAATCCATTCAGGGATTCCACGCATGACCTAGAAGAACATGTGACACCAAACACTACCCCTAAAGAAAGGGAGAAACAAGAGCATAAAATGACAACAACAATGGAGAACATCAATACTTTATAATTTGAATGTGCTCAAATTTATATAGACACCATGGAGGTCTGCAAACAACTAGGTTAAGATAGGGTGCAATAGGAGATAAGTCATAAGATCCATATTGCGCAAGAAAATGCACATAAATTCAAAGCAGTGATGGGAACCTTACCGCCAGCAAAGGTGGCAACAACAATGAATGATAATAGAAAGTTGTATTCATAAATGAATCATCTTAGGGAGGAGCATCAAGATCACACACAATAGATAGAATTCCTACAAGACGAAGCATACAAAGTAACAACAACCTTAGCAACAACTCAAGGCACAATCAAACAAGAAGTGGATGAAAGTGTTGAGAAGTTGCAGACTAGTATCACTACCGAAACAGTTGATCAAATTTTTCAAAATGAAAATTATGTCAAGGAGAAGGCCAAGAAAGCAAAGGATACCTTTGAAGCATTCATGGTGCACTGGAAGAAGGCTTGAGTGGATCAGGACGAGCCACGGGTGAGTTTTGGGGGCATTTTGGATAAGTTTTGGGATATGCGTCAGAATAAATCAAAGAATAAAGGAAGATAGAAGATGGACCAGAGAGCATGACATGAGTAGACTTTAAGGAGTGAAATTGTGTGACAGAAGGAAGCATGATGGAGCAGTGCATAGAAGACTAAAAGTAGTTAGGATTTTGGGGACAATTTGTCCACTTTGTAATGGGCTTAGCCCTATTTTTTGTGTATAAATATGTAATGGATTTTGGGTAGAAGGGGTTTGATATATGATAAGTTATTAGTGTTTTTGGGTAAGTTGATTCGAGTGTTTGTTATCAGATAAATCAGTAGGTCAAGAGAAAATGGCCAGGAAAAAACCACCAAAATGGGTTGTATCCCCATTGGAGTCATCAATTTTGTTATCAGATAAATCGATAGGTGCAGACACTAACAGATCTCCATAGATCCATCTGGATCTAGAACAAAACAAGACATGACACAACTCTTTCCCTAAGTTGTAGTCATTGAATATACTACTAAGAAGGAATGAGTGACATACCTTTATATCGCTTCCTTAGGTCTCTTTTGTTCCCGCTTCGCTCCGGTGCTCTTGTGAAATCAGGTCCAAGACAACAAAAACCAACCAAAGTGAAGATAACAAAGTATATTCAATGTCAACCTATGCATATGATCAAGGAGTTATGCAATAAAATAAGATTGATTTTATGGGAAAGGGACATGTCATTGTATTATATTAAATGAAAGTAGAAGATACAACCAGATCGCCTTGATGTCAAAAGCTTCCTTTCAGTGACCCTTGGTTCCAACACACACACTTTCTCTACATTTGCATGAAGAAGATCCAATACAACTTGATAGACCAAATAGAGTCTTCAAGCTTATGTCCAAACAAAGTTCTTCACACAATTCTTTCACCAATTCTTCATTCAATCTTGCTTAAACTTTTCGATGAGAAACCTTTCAATATATAGGAGAAGGAGACATGGTTAAATGGATGAGGATGATCCCACTAAATCTGAGAAGTCAGTAGGATGCCAACCATGTGAATTCCAAATCATTTTCTATAAGATTCCCTTCTAGAACCATCGTGACCTATTCTCTTTTCCAAGCTTTGAAACAAGTTTGCACCCTACTTATAGAGCAGATTGCGAACAGTTCACACCCTAAGTGTGGGTTGCCTGGGAAAATGAAGGATTTTCACACCTTGTAATATAGACAGCCCGTGAACTCATCTTAAAATCTTTTTTTTTGGAAGAAGACAACAGTCACTTTTCTCAGGCAAAAAGTCCTTGTGGGAGTTTGAATACATCACTTATAGAGACATCACCAGAGTGACCAAAATCATGTGTAACAGTGTTGGAAGAAGTTTTGAGGTTTGACTAAGGAGTGAGGCTTGCACTGCAACAAAATGACTAGGAAGGTTTGGGTAATGTTGTTGTTACATATTTTGTAGCACAGTGCGTAGCTGTAGAATATTATCAATGAATAATAAAAGAAGCCAACAATTGTGGACGTAGCTCAAGTTGGGTGAACCACGTTAAACCTGTGTGTTGTGATGTGTTGTGTTTTCTTGTTATGATGTTTATTGTTATGATGAAATGATGATAAATGCTTAAGTATGTTGGATGCATTATTCATATATGTTGTTCCAATGTTGCACAATGAATTAACTGGTAAATGAATGGATACAAAGTAAAGTAATTTCACACACAAGGTATGTCGCATAATAAGTAAACTTTAACTAATGGAAACTGTGTACATGAGTAGACGGTTAATAGAGGTATGTTGAATGCCTCATTTCACCTCATCATTGTAGAACCTTGGTTCCTACAACCCCTCTATATGCCTCAATTGAGACTTCACTTGCTTGTAGGTGATGTTGAAAGGGTTGTTGTCTAAGGGTTTTGTTGGTATTTTGATGACTAACCTCAGGTCTTCCCATTGTGCACCACACGTGTGGGAAAGAGAGGCAATCACAGAAGGAATATATTGTATGAAGTAGAGTGAGTCTTATGAAGTGTCTGTAAAGTTTTTTTCTACGTGACTTGCAGTGGGAACAATCACGTACATATGTGGGTTGTTGTAGGAACAATTGCGTACATCCATACAAGCTCTTCTGGGTAGGGGCAGGTCCATACAAGATGACATCAGGTGACCTCAACACGTTTTACATGTGGTATGCAATAGATTTGTGGGTAGAGGAGATTTCTACAATGTTGTTGAGGTTTGGTTTTTCTTGTTTGTATATAAGGTTGTCCTCGGATTTGGTGATTTTGAGAGGAATAGTGTTGTCCTCATATTTGGTGACTTTGAGAGGACTAGTTTTGGTCCTCAGATTTGGAGAATTAGATAAAGTTATCGAACCAAAATATTGTGTCTCTTGTGTATTTATGATTCATTTGTGATATTTTGTGTTTCCACTACATATGTTTTCAGTCAATAATTTTCAATATAGAATTGTTCAGTGATAATAGCTAGGGTGTTATTGTTGGTTCATTAAAAGGAATAAATTTGTATTTGAAGTGGGGAATTTCTAAGTCCATATAGGCAATTTTTCCCTTTGTAAATATTTATAATCCCTTTTGAAGGATAATAAGAAAGTTGTAGGCTTGCTTGTGAATTGTAAGCCATTTTGTAAAAAGGATAAGAATGTATTGAATCCTCTTATAGAGAGACTATATAGCCTTTGTAAAAGGATATAACCCCCTTATTAGGAGTATTTTGTAATCATATTCTGGGAGAATAAGCCACTTATTGTGAGAATTTTTTTCCCTTTTAAAGGATAGAGCTAACCCCTTATTGGGAGAATATTTTTATCCCTTTTTGTAAAAGGAGAAGCCCTTTGTAAAGCATAATTAATGGAGCAGTTTATCGATTGAGTGAACCTGGAGACATAGCCAAAATTAGTGAACTCTGTTATCAATCTGGTTTTCATATTTTTTCAATTTTATCATTTTATTACTGTTTAACATTAGTATTAAATGTTGAATTTTAATTATTATGCCAATTTTCAAATTAATGGCAGAAAACTAAGAAATCTATAAATCATCTGGAAAAGGAGAAAAACTGAGCCAGTTTTCCCATTTTTTGGATCAATTTTGGTATCAAAGCAGTTGTTTGAAGGGTTTGTTAACACCTTTTCTACTTTGTGTTAGATTCTTACAATTTTCCCACTCACATTTTGGAAGTGTAGGTTTCTTGGTTTCAAAAGGACAACAATGAGTAAATCTCTAAAGAGAGAAAGGATTCATATTATTGAAGACATAAACCAGTAGATTCACAAGGAAAACACTCAATTGAGAAGGATATTTCAATTGTTTGAGGATGCGATGTAATACATCTTGTTGTTTTATGGCTAATTTCTCATGGGAATCATTCAATATTTGAAACTTGAGTTGCAATCCAAGGACAAGATGTTGGCAAAGTTATAGAACCATGAATTAGTGGAGGAGAGAGAAGAGTCTACCATGCAAAGGAAACCATCCTCTGCTGCATATGCATAAACCACGATTGAAGTATGCATCATAAGTAAATCACCATGTTCTCTTTCTTCCCATAAATATGTAGATGCTTATTTTGGTGAATTTGAGAATAATACTCGGAGCATTGGTTCTAATTTGATAACCAACATGGCCTTTGATGGAAAGGGCCTTGGAATCATTTTTCAAGGAATGGCTAATCCCATACAAGTGGAGTAAAGACCTAATTATGCAGATTGTGATATTTTAGTGGAAACAAAGAAGTTGGAGAATACTCCAAGATAGTTGGAGCAAGAGAAGCTTATGAGAAGATCCAAAGCCACTAGATCTATATAAACAACCCATTCAAGGATATGGAACACCAATTCATGATAGTGAGAGTGAGTGTAAGTTATAATAAATATAAGTACATCCTTTAAATCATGGTAAAGGCATCAATAAAAAATGAAAATAATCTCCAAAGAGATATGGGCATCCCAAAGGAGGAGGTA
Organism: Picea engelmannii; assembly: GCA_009831015.1. Lineage (NCBI taxonomy): Eukaryota > Viridiplantae > Streptophyta > Pinopsida > Pinales > Pinaceae > Picea > Picea engelmannii. The sequence continues at coordinate 33,666 of ML826773.1, forward strand.
AACAAATTTCCCCTCATCATACTTGCACAAAGGATAACCATTAAAGGTATGGAAAGCATGAGTAACCCAATTTTTTCTTCAATTATAATAATAATGGTCATGTAACACAAATTGTGTGGTACACATATCCATTTACTTTTTGTGGATTAAATAACCATTGTGTGGCCATATGTTAGAAGAGAAAGTCCATATAGAGGAAGATCATGTCCTTCAGAAAAGAGGCACGATGAAAATACCACCCTCCAAGTCAAAATGTGGAGAATGGAAATAAGGGCTTACTATCCAAGAAAATGGGAAAGAATTATTGCACTCCTTGTAATATGAGTGGTCAAGTGCTGGAAAATTCTTCCACAACTTCTTCCAAAGTATTTCAAGGAAGTTATGCAAGCCCCTACAAAGGAAGTGGTGGAATATGAAAGAGTTGGTGAAGCACCAATAGTCCAAGAGGAAACCCATGAGAAGACAACCTATCCAAGATAAATCCCATAAAGAGGTAGAAACCCAAAGAGGAGAATCTGTTAGAATGGATCGGTAAGAAATGGACAACATATTTTCGTAGCTAAGTTTTGTTTAGCATTTTTATGTATCACCTCCAAATCAATTTGTTTTTGTTTTCTTTGTTGAAAAAGAATGAAGGAATCTAACCTCATTTGTATGATCAAGTGTAGAGGTATATCATTCATTGAGAGTGAAATATGGATCAACCATGTAATATGAGAAGCACATAATGAGCAACCCAATATAAGAGATTCTATCAGTTTCAATTTTTGCATTCTCATGTTTATGTTGACAAACATGTTACCACTTCTTGTAGCATTTGGAAAGATGGGTAAAGAGGTACTCCATTGATAAAGGTTCTTGAAATCAATAAGTTTATTCATTTGAAGCAATAATATACATTATTCTCAACTTCTCTTCAAGATATAATCTCCCTTGTCAAAGGACATTCTGGACATAGTTTGAATTGGGAAGAGCTTCTAGAAAATGTTGAAATTTATATGAATGACACACATCCAATATTATATGTACCTAATTCTATGTTGATATTTATTGATTTGGAAGATATTCCTTAGAAGAAATCCTAAAATATTACTTAGAAAAAAATAGCATACACAAATCATATTGT
>ML826773.1:35078-62660 GCA_009831015.1 Picea engelmannii
GATGTGTTATTCCAAGAAGGAGAAAAAGTATCATCAACATGACAAGTTCTTCCATGGTGAGTAACACTCAATAATATCATTGTTGTTTTATTTATGTATGTTAGAATTCATTTTCTTTCATTTAAATATGTTTTTCAATGTATGTGTAATTGTATAATTGCACATTTTTAAGACCCTAATTCAGGCAATGTTTGTAATGTTTGCAATATTGGTAAACCATGAATGTTACATGTAAGACCCAAGAAGGGAAAATTACACAAGTGATGAACTATTATAAAATCACTTAATATGAAATATAGTTTTTTTTCCTTTGTTGATAATGTTGAGCAACAAGGAGAATACAAAACTCAGCCTCCAAGAGAGAGAAAAAAAATCCACCCCTATGATAATGGATCAAAAATTTTGGTGGACCAAAATATTTTTAGTGGGGACGTGTGATTTAGAAGGATCCCTACATTCTATAAATTTAGGAGGTCCCTTTTCTACCAGTAGGGATTCCAAATGAAGCCTCACCATATCATCTTCCTTAATCCTAACTCCTTTGGTAATGAAATCTCGCAGCCTCCAATTATCCTCCTACTAAAAAGTACAATGTTCTCTTATGAAGCACACATTTCTTGTGATGGACTTTATACCATGCTCTAGGAATTTGGTTTTGGAATCCATGGCCATTTCCAGATTCTAGTGGTCCTTCAACTTGGCATTGTCGTCCTTTACTAAGGCTTTGAGCTCATATTTTTCCTATCTAGAGGGATTTTCCTTGGTTTTCTCTAGAAATCGACACCTTTTGAGGGTTAGCTGGAAACAATTTCAATATTTTCATTTCCATCCTCAAGTGAATCCCCGAGTGTGTGAGTAATGAAACTATTGATACATGTCTATCTATCGAATGGGATGATCGCTTGGGAAATAGTTGTAGTGAATGAATAGATTTCATAAAAGCAAATGCAAAAAAACATTTGCAACAATAAATATTTTTTATTTTGGTAGAGTAGATCGCTCCTATCCCTAAATGAGTAAATCCAGTAGAGTTAAAGTACACTCCTATCACTGACACTAGTACAATGGGCCCATTTTCTGATGATTTACGGATGCATGTTTGTCTCCATAACGTCACAAGTACAATGAAGGAAACAACCATTTTTTCATCATGTCCTCTTCTTTGCAATTATGACATTCAAGAGTTCATCGCAATACAACGAATAAATTTTTCATAAGAGTGACTAACATGGCCCAATAAGTTCATCACAATCAAATCACTTGGTATTCGTTGGTCTATCAAAAAAGTAACGAACCTTCAATGAAAAAGTAACAAACCTTTGACGTAAAATTGACAAACCTTCGATGAAAAATTGACAAACCTTTGAGGAAAAAATGACGAGAAGGTTGTATGTCCGACGCTTTTTTTCTGGGGAGGAAAAAGACACATTATTCTAACCTTTGATGCAAAAGTGACAAACCTTCGACGAAAAATTGACAAACCTTTGATGAAAAAATGACGAGAAGGCTATATGTCCGATGTTTTTTTGGGGAGTAAAAAAGCCATGTTAGTTGAACCATCGACGAAGGAGATCATCGATGGTCTGATGAATATCTATAATTTAATATATGTGTGTGTGTGTGTGTGTGTCCGAACAAAGGCCCATAGGACATTTTTATTGAACTTGCATAAAAAATGTATATGCCTTAACTTCTTGGTGAACATAAGAAGCAAATCCCTCATTGTCCCACAAAATCAATGTGATAGTGAATAGATAATAGAGGGACCATTCCAAGTATGGTGTATTACTAAATTTACTAGTGGTTTTTACATTGCCCAACTTGTTTTTAGGTTGAATGTATATTTCATTTTCTTCATTTGGGGTAGAGGTAACCACATAACTATTTTATAGAATTTCCCAAATTACTTGAGGTTGAATGTATATCTCATTTTTTTTTGTTTGGAATAGAGGTAACCATTGTATTCCCCATCCATATAAATTCTTTCATGAAATGAATATAGCATATTTCCTTCCAGAAGACCTCAATGTTCCAGACTTTGAAGCTCTTATTGTGATTGACCTACAAATTGCATTTTGGTTATTAAATTAAAGGTACCTTATGTTATTGGTATTATTCAATTCCAAATCCCTATTTAAACCAAAACCCTCACTTTCCATGCTTTCTTGGTCATATCCACTAAAGAGTGCAACCCATATTACTATATATAGCTCATCTTCAGGGCATGTTAAATAGTTTTGTTAAACTGTCTATTAGAACAACACCCAAAATGGGGATTCAAGAAGTTAAAGAAAATTATAAATTTAATATGATTTCTTATCAATGTTTCTTCTATACCAAGATGCATAGAGAGTGATAAACGAATATGATACTTGCACATAGCACCATCTATACAAAACTTGGTAAAACGTTAGTATAAAACACATCACTTGTGGGCTTATTTGAAATATTTTTAAGTTTGTTGTACTATTCAATTTTTTGTGTGGCAACGTCCTCTACTTATAATCCATGCAAAAAGTATATCTCATCATATAAAATACAACTTGATTCGGTTAAATTATTTACATCTAGCGGTTCCCTTTCTCCATGATATGGAGGGGTTGATCCTCACAACATAGAAAAAGTCATACTAGTGAATTGGTGGTGGAGGTAAAGTTTTTTCTTCATAAACTGAGTATTTTCTAGTGGATGTTATTCAATTCACACGCAACAAACAAATTCAATTGGGAACTACCTAGTTTTTACAATTCAGTCTTAGTAGGATGATTGGATCTTACAATAGGATTTTGTATTTTTCAAAAACGTTTCTACCAAGGAAATCCAACTTCACCTTTTGCCCAAAAATAAAATTTTGGATTGGATTTAATACAATTGTTATGAAGTCACTGGGTTTTTTTTAATGATCAAATATGGCAAGACTCATCATGCCCCTATTTTGTAGTATCCCATAAATATTGAAGACATGGAAAACATCATGTAATTATATGATTCTCTTCTTTTTGGTGCCAAGCAACAAGCCTTGGGGTTTTGAGACTTAGGATATAACATATGTTTAGTTTTGGTATGTTATGTAATTATGTTTTAGGATCTAACCTTTTTGGTGCCAAACATCAAGCTCTGGGGTTTTGAGACTTAGGATCTAACCCTATGTTTAGTTTTAGTATGTTATGTTTAAGTCCATGTATAAAATATTACCCTACTGTCTCAATGTAGTTAGATTCTTATTTTCAAAGAATGCAATTTGGCTTGAGGTGAAAATGGGTAAGCTAGGAGGAAAGATAATTCCAAGAGGGATAAACCAAGCAGCTAAATATGCTAAGGATTTTGCAAGAGAAACCTAAAAGACATGTGACAAATGTAGGGGAAAGACACAAATCCAATGACTATCCTGCAAATAGAGGTCAACATACACTATTAAACATAGTAACAAATACTACCACATACAATTAGAAACTAGAGGGTTGCAATTTTTTATTAATAACTAGTTTGATTTTCTTTCATTGTTGATCATTAGAAGTAGACATAATAATTGTGTTGTCTCACTCACAAGTGACATAACATATTGGAAAATTTCAATGATCACTCATTACTTGGTAATGTTTATGGAGATTATTATACTTTTAATAGGTAGACTGTTGGCGCAGGGGCAGACCCAGGGTTCACTCCAACAGCGCACCAACAAGCCCTAGCTACTAGCCCTTTCGGCAACACCTACAAAGCAGATGCAGTCTCACCCGAAGCAATTAAGAGGGGGGTTGCAGGAAAAATATGTCTACAACTAGAGGAATATCAATTGGAACTAATACAAAAATAATGTAGCATTCATGTGTCACTTATCAGCTAGATCTACTCTGCGTAGCTATAGATCTGATCTAACACAATAATGCAAATGATAGCATAACAATGACAAGAATCTAGGCGTCAATCACACATACAACACAAAATGTATGTGGTTCACCCTCTCTCCAGGTCTATGTCCATAGAACTGTGCTTATGATATATTAAGATAAAGTTTACAGTTCTGATTTGCGCTCTAGCCAGCAGATCCTCTCTCTTATTCTCTCTTTCTCTCCCCTTCCTGCACACCTAGCTACAGGATATGATCTTCACACCCAACTGAACATCTTACAATACTAGAAGGCTCCCACTCTCAACACTTCTCTCTCTCACAGTACAATAATCTCTCGATCAACCACAATCAATAGCAATACCCAATGCTACTACTAACTCGACCTAGGTCCTCTTGACCTCTATTTATACATTACAATCCCTTACCGACAGCCTTAGGTCAAAACCTAGGTGTCAAAACCCTAATTACCCAAAACCCTAGGTGTCTAAAACCCTAGGTCAACTTGACCCACGTTTTTCGGGCTTCGCCAGCTTGTCTTTCCTTCCTCATCGCGTGGTGCTCCAAAGCATCTGATGGTGGATTTATCTGCTTGCTAAGTTGTCCATGATTCTTTTCTCTTATTGATCTGTCACCCCTGATCTCCTCATTCAAAAACTTGCTTTTTCGTACTTCACTCCATCTTTTCTTCTCTTTTACTTACTTCGACCCAATGACAGTCACTGTGTTTCCCGTGTAATTCTCATTTTACCTTTTCTTCATTGATATTTTCTTCCTTCCATAACCAAGGGCCAACAGGCCCCCAACACTCACCTGTGACTCATCCCGAGGCACTTCAGTTCTGATCCTTCCATGTCACTTCGACTTTGGACTGCAAAGTGCAGCCTTTGATTTCTGCTCCATGTCTCCTTCCCTTCCTTGTGCATACTATATTTTTTGTGTCTGGTACCAAATTTCAACTGCACCTAGTACCTAGACCCTTTTCTCCTTTCTTTTACTGAGAGTTGTGAGGCAGCTGGTTGTCATAGTACAACTTTAGTCAATTCCCATTTACTAATCCCTTTTTCCATTCTCCTTTCAATGTCTTCAATTGCACAACTCCTCCTTCTATAACATACGCGATCTCATATGGTCTGAGCCAATGTGTTCTGAACTTCCCTGGATGTTTTATGAATTTATTGTTATACACCAGTACTAAATCACCTTGCTTAAACACCTTCTTCTTGATGTGTTTGTCATGATAGGCCTTCTCTCTTCCCTTCTGTACCTGCTAATGGAATCCTGCAATAAATCCATCTTCTTCTAGTTCAACTAGCTGGGTAAGCCCCTCACGAACAACACCAATATCATCTGTGTCTGTCAATGCAACAATTTGTAAGCTTGGTACCAAGTAATCCATTGGGACAACAACTTCAAGACCATAAAACAACTTGAAAAGGGTATGTGTTGTTAATTTCTTGCAAGTGGTTCTATAAGACCAGAGTACTGTTGGTACTCTTAAATCCCAGTCATCCCTATTCACACTAAAAATCTTTGTCAATGTTGTCTCCAAGATTTTGTTGAATTATTCAACCATTTTGTTTGCTTGTGGATGGTAAGGTGTACTCTTCTGATGGTGGACTACAAATTCTTCATTCGGGGCTTCAATTGTCTTGTTGATGAAATAAGTTCCTTGATCGCTCATAAGGGTCTTAGGGAATCCAAGCCTAGTTATTATTTCATCAAATATAAAACACACAGTTGTAGTTGCACTACAGTCCTTGACTGCTCTTGCTTCGGCCCATCTAGTCAGGCATTCTTTCGCAGTGATAATATAACTTTCTCCTGTGCGCTTTCCTGGTGGGTTTATAGGTCCCATGAAGTCAATGGCCCACTTTTCAAATGCTTGTAGGGTCATCTGTAGTGATAGTGGCATTTCATCTCTTCTATATGCTTTTCCAACTCTCTGGCATACATCACAGGCTCTGGTATACTCTTTATCATCTCTGTGTAAGGTAGGCCACCAAAGGCTAGCTTGCAAAACCTTCTGTGTAGTTTCTTTGCCTACGTAATGTCCTCCTGCGATGCCTTCATGAGATTCTGTGAGGATTAGTGGGTGCTCTGCCTCCATCACACATCTTCTTAGTATCTTGTTAGGTCCCATATTATATAGCTGACCAGCTATCAGTGAAAATTCTGCAGCACGCACCACTAGTTGTTTCTTCTGGGAAATTGTATACTCACTTGGAGTCATTCTTATTGACAGGAATTGGACTATGTCTGTGAAGTGGTCATCCATATTTCTGATGGTGAGCAATTTTTCATCTGATAGTGTATCCTCCAGACTGGTGGGTTCTTCGCCACATTCCAACCTCGACGGGTGGTCAGGTCCCTTGTTCATTCTTCCTGCCTTAACTATGATCTCAAAATCATATTCTTGAAACAATAGAAGCCATTTGCATATTTCCCCCCCCCAACACTGGCCTGTTGACCAGGTACTTCAATGCAGAGTGATCAGTAAACATTTTAAAGTGTCCTCCCAACAAGTAGTGGTAGAATTTTTCTAATGCATACACCATGGTTAATCCTTCTCTCTCTGTAGTGGTGTAATTAATTTCAACTGTGGATAGCTTTCTATTGTTAAATTCTAACAGATGATCAATGTCCCCTTCTCTAGTTTGTGCTAGTACTTCTCCTAATGCAATGGAAGACACATCAACATGCACATGAAATTCCTTGCTCCAATCTAGAAAGACCATAATAGGTGCAGTCACCATCTTTCGTTTCAGTGTGTCGAAGCTCTGTTGGCATTCTTCTATCCAACCAAACTGACAGTCTTTCTTTAATAACTTCTTCATCGACACAGTAGTCTGAGCATATCCTTTGATAAATTTTCTATAATAGACAGTATGTCCTAGCGTAGTGCGTAGTTGTTTGACTAAGGTAGGAGGTGGAAAATCAACTATAATTGCAATTTTGGATGGGTCCACCAACAATCCTTGCTTGCATACAATATGACCTAATAATACTCCAAATGGTGAGAATAAGATGCACTTCTTCAAATTCAAAGAAATTTGACATTGCCTGCATTTATCCAACATTATCCTTAGACATTCAATATGGATTTTTAGAAAATTAAAAATAGTCCAGTCATCAAAATAGGCTTCTAAGAACTTATGCAAAAATTCTTTGAACGCTTCGACCACCACCGTAGAAAAGATGTTTGGGGCATTCTTCAGTCCAAATGGCATCACTGTGTATTGGTAGGATCCCCATTATGTGGAAAATGTGGTCTTGTGGTGTTCCTATTTGGCAATGCAGATCTGATGATATCCTGAAAACCCATCTGTAAAAGAATATACCTCCTGGCCTCCCACATTGTCTAATACTTCATCGGTGAATGGTGTAGGGAAGGGGTGATGCAAACAAGCATTGTTCAGCTTTATAAGGTCCACACATATTCTGATCTCATCTGTCTTCTTGTCTTGAACTACCATAGGTCTGATCCACTCCGACTCTTCGACAGGTTCAATAATCCCTGCTTCCAGTATTCTGTCGAGCTCAATCTTCACTTTTTCCTTATATTTCAGGTTTAATCTGTAGGGTATTTTCTTGAATAGATTCGCATATGGTTTAAAAGGTATTCTCATATCTCCCATAGATCCTTTGATACCCTTCATATCAATGAACTTGGTTGGGAACAAGTCTTGATACTCGTGTAGTAATTCTGTAATTTTGTCAATGGTAGAAACATCCCATTAATCTCCAACATTGTCAAGATTTGGTGTCTCCTTTGTCCCAATATTGACTTTATTTATCTTTATCAGTTGTCCAATCAGTGGCAGTTCAACTCTTGGTCCTTCCACATCCCTGTGGCCTTCTGTATCAACAATGTTTACCTTCCTCGGATCATCATCTTCATCGACATTAATGTTGTAACATCCTTGTAATTTCTGGAATGGTGTAGTCCATTCGTCCTCTTCTTTCTCCAAAGGGAGGCTAGATGCCTCCTTGAATAATTTCTGCCTCACAATCTTTAATGCTTGATCTACTGAAGGAAATTCACTTTCAAACAAAAAAGTGGTTACAAAATTCTGAAGCATACCTTCCCAATCTGCAGTGATAAGGCACAACTTTGTTTGAAGGTAACAGTTAATAGGGGTCATGTCCAGTGTGTTAATGAATCTGTGTACCCATTGTTCTTGAGGAATGACACTCCAGGCCTCTTCGAAGCTTTGTACATGGTCCTTTGGGCATCTTTGACCTGTGTACCTCACTTCGCATCTTCCTACCTGTGTTGAAAATCGTGTTGTCATCAAGGTTCGACATTGTGTCCAGTCTGTGATATTGATTTTATGTGTCCCCCACCATATTTATGGTGTAGATTTCAGGGCCTCATCCATAGCCAACAACCTTTGTTGTGCTGGTAAAATTGCTTCAAAGTCCATCAAGAAGGATTCTAAAGGATTCAGACCATCAAAGGTAGGTAAGTTACTTATTGTTGTACCAATCCAGCGAACATCTCTGGTCAGTCGAGAACATATCCTTGTGGATACTTCATACATCTAGTTCTGCCAGTTCTCCAACACTTCTTTTGAATCTGATGAACACACCCTATCACTTTGCCTTCTTAGATTCCCATTTGCAGTACGGTTGATATAATCATGTTGTCTGGTTGTTAATTTATAGATGTTTTCCAGCTCATATGCATAGTCTTATTCTCTGATGGGCTATGCATATCACGGACCTTCATTTAGATATAAGGGTGAAATGACCCTAAGGCCATCTCCTTCAAATATCATGCATATTTTCTTTAAATCGACCACAGTAGAATTGTTGAAGGCCCAATCAATTCCTAGTAATGCAGGGTAAGGGCAGCTATCATCAACAATTTAAATTACCTCATGTCTGCAAAGGTTATAACTCCATCGATGTCCACAAGGACATGCTCCAATCATCTAAATGGGATGACAACTTGTTGATTAGCCATGTGAAGCCTGATAGGGGAATATATCAGCTTGTGTTTTCCCATCAGTTCCCAATCTTTCTTTGTCATGACGTTGACCTCCAACCCTAAGTTGAGGACCACATAGTCTATATCATACTCTCCTATTTGAGCATTCAAATGTAATTCTTTTTTTTTATTCTCTTCTTACCAATCTAGTGTACTGGCCTATTCAGCAAGGGGTCTACCTTTCCTAGTTCATACTACCTGATTAGGTTCTATAAATCTCGTACAACTTTCTCATCCTGAATTAATTTAAGACAAGTGTACAAAAATTTCATGAGCGTACTTACCTCTTTTCCTTCTTTATGTGCAGTCGATTGATCAAATGCCTAAGGAATTCTGTACTCTTTTACTTCTGGTTGCATTCTAGATGAGGAACCTTGGTTCCTCTTGAACTCCTGTCTTGCTTCCTCAAATATTTGTCTTTCCTTATTTGCATCAAAAGCCTGAGTCTTCTCCTCATCTTTCCTGATACCTGACTCTTATGTGATCCTTCTTTGGGTTGTTTTGTCCTCTCCTGTAGTAGCGCCTCCTCGAGTAATTCCAGCGACTCTAAGGTCGGTTCCGCGAGGTTCAACATATATCAGTTGTAATTGTGGGTTATGTTGGGGTCCTCATCTTTCCTGAAGCTTAGACAGAAGCACAGGGCATTCCTCTATGACATGCTCGAAGGAGTTACAATAACTAGAGGTTGTGCAAGGATTATGAAAATCCCTTGCTAAGTGTCCTGGCTATGTGCAGTTATAACAAATTATTTGTCCTTGGCCTCGGCCCATACCTCCTCCTCCTCCTCACCCTCTGTATCCACCATGAGGATTGAAGTTTCCTCTCCCTAGAGAGTTGTACTGCGGAGTGTTTCCTTCTTTCTATACTTCGCCTTGAATCTTGTATATGTCCCTCAACTTCTCATGCATGAGATCGTAAGCTCTACAATATTGATCAACGTGCCCCACTGATTTACAAAATGTGCAATACAAGTTTGTGGGTGTCTAAATATACTTCTGCATGTAATATCACTCACATGGGTGATGCCTATTTCTGCACACATCACACCAGGGAAGGTTAACTTGCTTCAAGGGGCTCGACGCTCTTGAGGCCAAATACTCATGAAATAAGGGACAGTGTTCCTTATCATGACCTTTTGATTTGCATCTTGCACACCAAAAATCTTCCCTTTTGTCTTTTCCCTTATCTTTCTTCATGTCCTCGACCTATAAAGACAAACTGGTCAGCTGACTCAAGATCTGGCTCATGCCTGAGTTTGATTCTCCCATAGGTGTTGATTCAAGCTTCATGGAGATTTCCAAAGCTTCTGCCTGCGATGCAATCTTTTCCTGCATTAGAGGGACTCTGATGTGTGGTAACAATGCAACGATCAACCATTCTTTGTTCTATTCATCGAGGATATGAATATTTAATCAACCTATTAGGGTCTTCAATCTCTGGTCAAACTCTGAAATAGGTTCTGCTACCTTTTGTTTGATCTCTTTTAGATCTGTAATACATTGTGACTCCGACTTAGGTTTCTTAAACTCTACAATAAACAAATTCTTGATCTCGTTCAGTGGCTTAGGCTGCGCCAGTCCTTGGACAAGTTTCATGTACCATCTTAGTGCGCGGTCCCTTAGCGTAGTGCTAAACTGGATTCTCTTGATGGCTTTGTCAGTGATACTTTTAATATTCCATACGAATTCACACAGAAACCAATGTTGATCTGGATCTTCAGATCCATCTCCTCTAAAGATAGGGAGCCTCATTTCATCTTCCATAGAGCTGACTAGGATTCTTGTCTGAGTAGATGCTAAGCTACCAGTAATAGTTCTCTGAGGACTCTGGTGGTTCTGACTATTCTGACTTCTAGGTATTGTTGAGAAAATAAGAGGATTAATGTTACTTACTTTAGTAGTCAGCACAGTTCCTGAGGTTTCTGGCTCACTTTGGTGAAGTTCTTCAGCTTCCCCTTCTTCTGTTCTGGTGGGCTTTGAATGTTCTCCGTCGGTTATATCTACCTCTTCTCCACTGTAGAAACCCTCTTCTCCATAGTTTTTCTTAAACAAGTTCTCAAGGTGAACCCCTCGGAATACTTTCCTACTGTGTGTATGTCCTTCTTCTTTGTTGTTGTCATTGTTTGAGTTATTGAACATTAGCCTTTTCAGGTCCGACCAATCTAGTGTATCTTCAAGATGTGGTTTTCATGCAATATCATCTTGATTCTCAGCTTCAGAAAGTGCAAAAAATTTCCTTTGGTTCCTTTGAAAAGGTATTTCTCGGCTTGGCTATACGATTTTGTTTTGTCAACAACAAACTTAGTGATATACCCTCCAATGGTACTATCAAACCAATGATCCACTGCTCTGGATACAACATTGTCAACTCTCTTGACCTTCTGGATCAGTGCTAGTGTCCAAACCACAGGAGTTCTAGATCTGATCTCGAACTGGGTATCGGCTAACCTAGCCAACCACTCAAACAACTCCTGGTGGATTCCTCCAAAGAAGTTCTCTTGAATGTCAGTGAATATGTATCTTTGTAGCCAATCTTCAGTACTCAATTTAGGGTTCATGTTCTGGGCTTCAGAAAAGTCCCTCTCTTGATCCTCTATCCACTTTTGAATCTGGTTCTTTGATGGGAACCACCTTGACATTCCCTTAAAAATATTCTTGTCCCCAAAATGGAACCATTTGTTTACGCAGGGGTAGACCCGGTGTTCACTCCAAGAGCGCACCAACAAGACCTAGCTACTGGCCCTTTCGACAAAACCTACGAAGCATATGCAGTCTCATCTGAAGCAGCTAAGAGGAGGGTTGCAGGACAAAGATGTATACAACTAGGGTAATATCAAGTGGAACTAATACAACAATAATGTAGCATTCATGTGTCACTTATCAACTAGATATTCTCCGTGCAGCTATAGATCTGATCTAACACAATAATGCAAATGACAGCATAACAATGATAGGAATCCAGGAATCAATCCCACATACAACACAAAATGTACGTGGTTCACCCTCTCTCTAGGGCTCCATCCACATAATCGTTCTTATGATATATTAAGATAAAGCTTACAGTTCTGATATGCGCTCTGGCTAGCAAATCCTCTCTATTCTTCTCTCTTTCTCTCCCCTTCATGTGCACCCAGCTGTAGGATCTGATCTTCACAACCAGCTGAAGATATTACAATACTAGAAGGCTCTCACTCTCAACACTTATCTCTCTCATAGTACAATAATCTCTCAATCAACCACAATCAATAGCAATACCCAATGCTACTACTGACTCGACCTAGGTCCTCTCGACCTCTATTTTTACATTATAGTCCCTCACTGACAGCCTTAGGTCAAAACCTAGGTGTCAAAACCCTAGGTCAACTTGACCCGCGTTTTCGGGGCTTCGCCAACCTGTCTTTCCTTCCTCGTTGCGTGGTGCTCCAAAGCATCCGATGGTGGATTTATCTGCTTGCTAAGTTGTCCACAATTCTTTTCTCTTGTTTATCTGTCATCCCTGATCTCCTCATTCAATGACTTTCTTTTCCATACTTCGCTCCATCTTTTCTACTCTTTTTCTTACTTCGACCTAGTGACAGTCTCTTTGTTTCCTGGGTAGTTCTCATTTTACCTTTTCTTCCTTGATCTTCACTTCCTTCCATAAAAAAGGGCCAACATTGACATGTCTTCATTTGGTTATGGTATCTAGCAACAATGAAATCAATTATAATAATTAAAATTACCTTACTATTATGAAATATCTTTAATTATTAGTAATCCCATCTCTATTTTTAACAATTTCCTTAAGTTCTTTGAATGATCCCATCATCATCGATTGATATATTTATCTGTTCTATATTATGATGGCTTGAATTTTTTTTGTATTCAAATGATGGATTCTAAGCCAATGAAATGGCATCTATATTGACCCAAATGAATTGTTATTTAGAATTTACTATGATTAACCATAGTGAAAATTTCCAAGTCGGTAAAATTAACTGTGTTGAATTTAGCCATGATTAAGTGATCTAAACCAAGACACACAAATCCTTTTTGAAATATTACCTATTCAACATGTAGCTTCTCCACCTTGTGCAACATTTAGTTGAATTTCCAGACCCAAATTCAATGTGACACAAGGTTCAATTCCAAGAAACACTAGCATGGCCATAGACTTTTTTTCCACCCTTTTGGGCATAACACAATCTTTAACATTACGACCTACAAAAGTGCCAACACCGGACAATGCCACCACCACCCCTGCATGGATGGATCAACAACAACATGAAATGCCAACACTGGACAATCCCACCACCACCCCTGCATAGATGGATCAAGAACAACATGAAGTGACAACCAATCCTTTAAAATGTTCAATCAATGCCATACTCAATAGGATGTGTCCAACACACTCAAACTGGTGTAATCCACATAGTTGACACATGGAAAACTCAATAGACCATATAGGGATGCATGGAACCTTTACATTATCACAAATTGTTCAATGTCGACCACATGAAAATGCTTCTTAAAACTATTCATATTATAAACTTTCCCTTGCAAAGTTCACCATTCTTATCTCAAAATATTTGAATTACTACAAATTCCTATGGTAGGCAATGCTACGTATCTAAAAAATAATTCAAACTCTAGGTTCGGTAAACCTGAATTACTTGTAAGATGCTTAACACTTAAACATATCACTAAACTTCTTTAACCATTAGAACCAAACAATTCAATTTTATGCAAAGGTCAATACATCTTTCTTTATTATTAAAAGATAAATGAAACATGGCATATCAACTGCTCATTTTCAACATTCGTGAAAATCTCATAATATTTTCTATTCATATAATGAATGAAGTACAACCCAAATTACCTAATTTTATAGATAACAAAAAATTCACAATTGCAAAAAGTCATGAGTTATATATGTATATATATTATTATTTTTTAAATACAAAAAAGGGTGGTTTTATCCATGGGTAGTACCTTTAGTCTACCTGGGTAGAGTATAATTGTAGATTCAACACAAGAAGATATTTTCTTTATCATTGGAACACAAAGATGCCAAGTTGGGTTGGATTCCACTTATGTAAATTGATATAAACATGCAAACTACACATAGTTACAAGGTTTCCAATACTATCCTTGTGAAACACTCACTCAAATATATTTCACTGTAAGAAACAAAACTACAAGGCTTCCATTGTTGGCCTTGTAATCAACCATACATGATAAATTTTCTTATTGGAAATTTATAGCTATATGCCAACATTGGGTTTAACAGCAATCACACACACTGATTTTAAGAAAAGGAGAGAAATCCAATTGTTTGCCAACACATGCAAGAAGGTTGACCATGCAGTTGTGTTGATCCATTGTAGGTATGATTACATGAAAGAAGGTCGACCATGCAATTGCAATGATCCCTTGCAAGTGTTATTTGATATTGTTCAATCAAAATCAAATAATTTTCCATCCTTGCCAACTATCCCTCCATGGAAACAAGTAGACATAACGAAAACTAAGGTTACATGGTTGGGCTTCAAGACCTAATGTTGAATTCGTTCAAAGATTTGAATTGCCTCCATATTGTGGTTGTGAATGGAATACCCCACAATCATATTCATCCAGAGAAGGATGTTTTGTTCTTGCATATTGAAAAAAAAATGACATTATTTCTCTATGTCCCCACATTTATCATATAAATATACTAGCGCATGGTTGCTAACAAACCTAATTGAAAACCATTTCTTATTATTTCTTTGTGGAGTGACATGCCTTATTATAGAGGCCCAAATTTGGCACAAGTTGGAAATACATTAATAAATGTGAACTGGTCAAGTTGAATGCTAGTCTATTCCATATGGTAAAATAGATTTAAACCATCCTTAGCAAAGCCATGTTTAACATAACCTACAATTACTTCAGTGCATAAGAAGTCTTTACATGTGGGAATTTGGTCAAATAAATTTTAAGCATCCATTAGTATATTGAAAATTGGCATAAAGGTTGACAAGTGGATTCCACTTAAATATGTATGGAAAGAAGCATGTTTGAATGATGTGGGCATGGACTAGTTTTCCATGTGTTAAGTTTTTGTCCATAATTGATCCCTACAACATAGAAACATTTATTGGACAACCCAAAATATGGAAAAATATGCAATGAATCTCTTAGTTGACCCTACCTATGGGACATGTTGTTATGAGTATAAAAAACCCATGTAATATTGGTATTGTTCCCTTATTGTTGCATGGTAAGTGGAATTAATATTATAATCTTCATTATTACACTTTGTCAATTGATTCTATTTGTATGCTATTATGACAACTACAAAATCCTTTTGAAATACTAACAAATACAACTATATATGAAACATAACCCATAAAGCATGAATGGTTCAACAACAATAAAGATACCTACATGAAGCTTAAGCATAAAATATCGAATGAGTGAGATACCATCTATTCCAAGTCAAGTAATGTAACCCATAATACAAACAATCCTACACAAAACCACCAAGAATAAGAAGGAGCAACAAGACTTGAATACAATTATGCTCGGGAAAAATACAAAACCTACAAGGATTCACAAACAAGTTGGGTTGGGGAATAAAAATGTAGTGGTCAAGTTCAAACTATGAGTAGGGATGAGCCCAATAGAATTTCTCTTTTTTTCATATGTATATATATAATGAACAATAGTTAATGCTAGTACAACTCAAATCAAGCCCCCCTAAACATTTTAAACATGCATGTTGATCATTAATAAAAGGCCATAGGTATAACCCTTCCAACAAAATATAAGGTAGTTAAAGGCACCCAATACACCAACATAAATTTGACATTAGGTCATTGTGTGACTCAAACATAGACCCAAGCTAATAAACACATCCATGATAATTTTCTAGGATAAGATGAGAACGAGTAGGTCAATAGGAGGTCGAACCAAGGGACTAAAGGCTAGGTAGAAAAAACACCATGGTCAAAAAATTTGAAAATAATAGAGTTGGATACAAGATTAAGTACAAAGATGAACCAAAGGCACAATGAAGGTAGTGCAGTAATCGAAACACAACACACAATCCCCATAAAAACAATACAAATCCAATATCCATGAGCCAAAATAACCAATTCTACATACAAGGCCAAAGACACCATGAGAATGATAACCCATCTACCAATTACAAGCTTGATCCATGCTATGAACAAAATAATGAGAAATATATAAAATATCCAAGCAATGGGGATATGGATGAGCTAGACTCCCCAGCCATACAAATGATAATCTAGATTTGAGACTAGGTTGGATTGAAAATAAAACACACATAGGTTCAAAATTTAATTGAGATAGGGTTAGGTGAATGTCCAAATGAACTAGAAAAAAAAAACTTCTAGAGATGAAGTTTGTGACAAATCCGAAACCCAAAATGATAAGCATCAACTGCTTGGAATGGACCATGACACCAAAAACAATAATGACCTAGGGATTGTTTATTATGGTCACATAAGAAAATATCAAGGATAGTATTGAGCTATTCATAGATTCACCAAATAAACACTAAAATCCATACTCAAACTTAATAACCAAACCACAACCCAAAGAAAAACAAATTTCATAATTACTTCAATACTTGTAAGAGAAATTGTAGATGCGCTATTTTTCTTCTATAACCCTTCACAATACTTTCAACCGAGAGCCCATGTAGCTGGAAATGCTCAAGAGAATGAAAAATATTCTTTAAATATAGAGAAAAATGGTTATCAACTAGCATGAAGGGTGACTTAGTCCAAGAAAGAGAGAAACTAGAGCTTGGCCTAGTGGAGAGAAGGGATGAGAATGATGAATTAAGGTTAAAAGATAAGTCAAAAACCACAAAATCCACCCAAACCAAACAACATATGTGAGATCAAAACAAATGGTGGATTTGTGCATGGGTTATAGCACCAATAAATATTTTTAAATGAAGGTGTAAAGGCCTAGTATTGATGGCTTGGATGGAAATCAAAGGACAAGTAAGTGTGGCACAAAAATATCACGAGGTAAGGACAATAAAATCAAATCATTTTTTTTTATAAAGCTCAAGAATTATTGGCTTGGGATCATTCAATGCACAAATGATAATATACCACATGCACCATATAATCCATAATCAAACATATATCAAGTGCCGCCCAAAATAACCATTACAATGAGCTAAAGGGTGGATTATGAAACATACCATATTTATATCATAATGTTGGGCGCAAGCCTATTTTCAGAAGGAAAGCTATTTTGAGTGTAGGCCTATTTTTGGAGAAGAACAACTGGCAGGAAAAGTAGCATGGATGAGGAAAACCAGTACGCATGAGGAAAAGAAACATGCATGAGGAAAAGAAGCATCCAAGAGGAGAAACATGCAAGGCGAGAATGCAGGCAAATCTAACCATGATGGGGTTAGGTTTTTGACAAAGACTGTAACGGCTATAAGCCTGAAAAATAGTATAAATAAGAACCTAGGAGGTCTAGGTTAGGGGTTCAAGAGTTGTAAGTTCGATGTAACAGAAGTTCAGTGAGTTAATAGTGGTTACATTATTGTAATAAGGTGATAGAAGAGTCAAGTAAGCCATATTTTGAGGGTTAGGTCACAATTTGAGGAGCCTGGTGTGATCTAGTCCGCCTCATAGAGGTTCTTGAACCTCTTCATGATTGTATGATGGAAGATGTAATGAGCGCAACGCCATATTTTGCAGTAGACTAAATAAAAGAGAAGAGAAGACAAATATTTTTGGATGTAGCCCAGGAGGGGGTGAACCATGGTAAAACTTGTGTCCTATGTGATGTTTCTTACATGTTTACTTTCTATCAATGATTAGTTTATGAATGAATGGTTAAGCTAGATGTAATAGAATGCATGCATGGGGATAAAGGTGAATGAATCTTATAAATAATTGAATGAATAACAAGATTAATGCATGCAGAAGACACAATACAACCCAGAACCACTCATTCCTAGACTGCAAGCACTTCATCATTGCAGTCACCCATAAAGCTATCTCTGGTGAGACTGCACAATGCACTATGTGCGTTGTGTTTCCTTCTGGTTTACTAGGAGGGCTGGTATTTTTAGAGGGTTTTGTTGGAAACCTGTTGAGATCTAAACCTGCGTTAGCCCAAGAGAACAAAGCGAAACGCACAACCAACAAATGGTTATGTTGTCGGCTAGAACTGCATAGGATTGAGTCGACGGGACCCATTGAAGTATCATGCAGAGAATGAAAGTATAGAATGGAATGTTTGGGTCATGGAATCCAATGAAGGCGGATATTGAAAGACAGTTGAAAACAAAGGAACTTGAGTTTGCGCAAAAGGGTAATAGAAACCCTAATTTAACACTGCGCAAATATCTTGACAAATATGTATTTAGCGACTTGCATGAGGTATTTTTCTATGATTTCCCGCATTTGTTGTAGGAGTATCTATTGATGTTAAAATACAATCACCGAACAAATCAAATCATATATCTAGAGTGGAATCCTATGGATATCATGCAGTTACAACAAATTTACGCGCACTGTAGATTTCTGGTTAGACAGTATTGTTGCAGGGTTTATCACCAAATTTGCAGTTGATATCACAAAGTTGTACAATGAAGAAGAGAGGGATTTTCTAAAAGGACACAGAGGTAGGTATATTAGATCATTGTATACTTCAATCAATATTTTATTGTATAACAATGGTATGCTAACCATGGCATCAAACATCTAAACTTCCCTGTATGCATGGGGGAAGGGGGGAAGCACTGACAAGACATGGAGAAATGGAGGAAGAAACAGATAAGGGAAAGAAGGAGGCCATGGACCCAATCATGATTGAAGAATACCAGGTAAAGTAGATAATGGAAATAGTTGGAAAGATGTGCAGCGGAGAACCCTACAAATATGAGATGAATAATAGGAAGAGAGCCATAACTAATAGAGAGGGCTTGTAAAGTGATGAAGAAGAGATAGAGGATCTCCAGATTGTGGAGCATATTGAGGAAATTATGTGTGCAATGTATGAAAGGAAAACAGGAGGTCCAAGGGAAGGAACATAAGGAAAAACTCCAATTTATATCAACATCAATGTGGAACCTATAACCCCATGTGCGACTAGTACACCAGAAAGAACACCAATGTCTAGACAACCAAATTTTAGTGGCAGAGGAATTACATGACAATGATCCAATCGAGGAGCATCAACTAGGGGAGCTAGTTTAGGAATTATTAGTCAAATATCTACACCAAGAGGAGGTAGTAGTTCAACACAGTTCAGAATGGAAGGACATGATCCCACGATCAGGTTACCAGAATTTCAGGGAGAGGCATCAAAGGACCCTGAAAATAACTTATTCATCTATGAGAAGATCTGAGAAGCAAAGAAGATCACAAATGAGGATACAAAACTTACACAGTTATCTATCATGCTAAGAGACCACGCACTGGACTGGTACATGAGCTTAGATGTAAATAGTCCACCAGAAGTAACAAGGAATATTGCATATGTGAAAACACTATTGATAAATGAATTTCAGAAGCCTAGCTCAGAAGATCAGTATATGAATGAAATGACTAAAATCATGAAAAAACTATGTGAGTCTGTTTGGGATATTGATCATAGGTTTAAATGTTTGAAAGGTAAGTTGAATTATGCAATTACTGACATGAAACATAAACACTTATTTGTGAACTTAGTGTTACCACATTTGAAATAACCACTAATACAACAAAAGTTACAAACTCGAGCAGAGGCTTTGTAGGAAGCCTTACAACTGGAAGAGAAATAATATCAGAATACATATCTAGTAATAGAGGAGAAGAAGGAGGATCTGAAGAACCTAACATTTAAACTTAACTAGAATAAGGGCAAAGAGAAAAGAAAACTTGTTTGATGTACCACATGCAGGACAGAAGGACACCATAAGAACGAATGTCCAAATTTCACACAGTACATGGAAATACGAGTACCAAACCCTTTGTCAACATGAGGACCATGGTGAGAGATTCTTAAAACACATGGGCATGATCCATATCTTTTTCCAATGCTACAGAAGTATAAGACAGTACCCAAAACTTCATGCTGCAATTTTTGCAAGTCAGTGGGTCATGATGATAAAGATTGTAGAATGATGGGGCTGATGAGAAAAATAACTTTATATACTTATAGGGTGCAAGCATAAATGATGACAAGGAAATATACATCTTAGTTAAACCAGGTACCACCTCCATACAATAATGTGCAACAACAGTATAACATTGAGAAACCACAATACAATAATGCGCAACCATAGTATAACCTCGTGCAGTATAACCAAGTACCTCAGTAAAATGCACTACGAGGAGATCGGGTTGGATATAGAGGTGGATGATCAGGTAGAGGAGGATTTGGAAGAGGTAGAGTTCTAGTAGTGTGCCATAACTTCCAACAACCAGGAAATTATGCAATGGAGTGCTCACTTCCATGAGTGACATGTATGCACTGTCATGCAGCAGACCATGATATAGAATATTGTCCAACACTCTTTGGAAATATCCAAGGAAAGAGGAACTAGAACAACATGAATGTATAATGGATTTTTGGATAATCCATGGATGATGGAAGAAACATCAATATATTCACATGATGAGGAGCCAAGACAGGAGCCAACGCAGTAAGAGAAGATCCAACGCAACACCAATGGGTGAAGAATAATATTGAACCACAAAAGAAGTTTGATGCACAGAAAGAAAATGAAACATTCAAGGAGGCAAGACAGGAGTTTCTCAAGAAAAATGTTACATCTACATCAACTGCACAACACACTCATAATGTACCAATGTACGAAATTCCCTCCTCAATGGACCACACCAGTGAAGCACAACCTTTAGAGCAAGTAAGTAACATAAAAATTTGTATGCAATCCAATGTTAAATTATTAAAGGATCCATCATCTATCAAGATCTTAGAAAATATGCTAGAAATATGTAACACAGAGGTAGAAGGGAAATTAGATCAAAAAATAGTCAATCATCTCCATAAAAGAAGAAGGACAAGCAGGGAATTCAGACTAAATGCTAATATTGGGGATTTCAATATGGATGATATTATACTAGACTTGGGCTCTGAAGTAAATGTATTACCTAATAATGCATGGAAATACATGGGAGAACCCACACTAGATTATTCACCTATCCAGTTGAAATTATCAAATCAACACAGAGTTTTACCAATTGGAAGGCTTAAAGGTGTGACAGTAGATTTGGATGGAGTGCGCACTATGGAATATTTTGAATTAATAGAGATAGTATATGGCACAAAACCTTATCCAACATTTCTTGGATTGGATTGGGAATTTGATAACTAGGCCATAATCAACCTGAAGATAAGTAAAATGGCATTTGAATCAGGTGAATATAGATTCATCACACCATTATATCCTTCAGAAGGAGAAAGGTTTGTAGAACCCACTTGTTTAGATCTGGAGGAAATAAACCAGTTGTACAGAACCACCCTGCGCAAAGAAGATTATGTCAACCCAATTGCAATGGGGTACTCAGCTGGAGAAGCGTTACATCATGTGCTTTTGACTCAGATATAGGTTTGGATAATTGGCAACAAAGATTACATGAAGTTTCCATAAGAACGTGTGCAATAATAGACCACACAGTAAGATGGGTTGGTACAGAGATAAGAGAACCTCCTATTTTCCATGGGGTAAATTACTTAGAGGAATTTGTTGAAAAAATACGAAGAATAAGTGTTAGAAAATTAGAGGCTCTTATCCCTAGATAATTTACTCAAGGACACACCTGCAAGATGGTGGTGTGTGCACAAAGAAATAATTCAGGACTGGTACCAATGTAAACGATTACTATGCAGTAGATTTGACGCGCAAGAAAGTAGCAATAAAATGCAAAGGTATGACACTACTAGAAGAATGGCATCATCAGTTTATCCATACGTTGGAAGGAATCCCAGATAAATGGTATATAGACTGAGATATTTTCAAAGGCACTACAGAATGGACAACCTTACAACATAACTTTGTAGTAACCTTCTCATTTGAACATGAGAAACCAAACATTGATTCAACACTGAAGAAGATACGAGGAGTGATATTTATTGATGAACTAGAGGTTGAAATCATGACAGAATATCAACAAAATAATATACATATGGTCAAAGAACTACTTTCATGTTATCATGTTGAAGAAGAAGCACTAGATGAAGATGATCCGTGCAACATTCAGATTACATAAATTTAAGGAAAAAGAGAGGTGGAAGGTCCATATCTAGAGTTAGAAGTATTTGTTGCACCAATCGAAGTTAATAAAGACAACATTGGGAAAATTGACAATCCTAAAATGGCAAGTATTGGAGATTATTGGGATGAACAAACAATAGAAATAATAACAGAGTTACGATGCAAATACAGTGACTTGTTCCTAACGAATTTTACAGAGATGAAAGGTATAGAAGGAGAGTTAGGAGAGATGAAAATACCTCTCAAAGCTGAAGCAAGGCCTATGAGGAAGAGACCTTAAAGATTGAATCTAGTATATAAGCAGAAAGTGAAAGAAGAAATTGACATAATGTTGGAAGATGGTATCATAGAAATAGTAGAGGAATATGAATGGATAATCCCTATGGTAGTCCAAGAAAATAAATAAGGGGGGATAAGAATTTGTGTATATCTGAGAAAACTTAACGATGCGTTCTTACATGACCCTTTCCCTACCCCTTTTATAGATGAAGTCTTAGCGAATGTGGGAGGCTAGGAAGCATATTCATTTATAGATGGATTCTCACGTTACCATCAGATCAAAATAGCTCTAGAGGATAGGTATAAGACTATTTTTTCTACAGAATGGAGATCCTATGAATATGCAGTCATGCCTTTTGGGCTAAATAATGCAACAACCATATTTTCTAGAGTAGTCATAGCTGCTTTTAAGGAATTCATACATCATTTTCTAGAATTATATTCGGATGATTGGACTGTATATAGTCTATTAAAAGATAATGTAGAAGTGTTAAGAATCATGTTGGAAAGATGCAGACAATGTCAAATGTCATTGAATATCAAGAAATGAAATTTTGGGACACCTTTTGGAATATTGTTGGGACATATATTGTGTAAAAAAGGCTTACTAGTAGATCCTACTAAGATTGGATTCATTGCAAATTTACCACCACCAAATTCATTGTGCTAGTTGAGAGAACACTGGGACACACATGCTATTACAGGAAATTTATAAAGGGATATGCGCAAATTACTGTGCCAATGGAAAAATTGTTAAACAAGGATATCATATTTCAATGGAATTAGGACTGTCAATAAGGGTTGGACACCTTAAAATAAAATATGGTCACAACACCTATCTTAGTATTCCCAGATTGGGAAAAGACATTTCATGTGCATGTAGATGCATCGGCCATAAAACTTGGAGAAATTCTAGTGCAACCAAGAGCAGTGGACTTAGACCATCCTATAGCCTTTGCAAGTAGAAAACTGTCAAAATCACAGGATAATTACATCACCATAGAAAGAGAAGGCCTATCCATGGTATATGCACTTCAGAATTTCATGCACTACTTATTGGGGAAACACTTTAAGATGTTCACAGACCATTCCTCCCTCAAATATTTAGTCAACAAGCTAGTGTTGTGGGGGAGCATCTGTAGATGGCTATTGTTATTTCAAGAATTTGATTTCGAAGTGATAGTCAAACCAGGGAATTTGAATGCAGGACCTGATCACCTGTCAAGGGTAACTAATGAAGAAGAACCTACCAATTTGGAAGACAACTTCCCTGATGCGCAACTATTTTCAGTACAGGTAGCAGATGAATACTTTGTCGATATTATTGAATACTCAAGTACAGGGATTGTGCCACAAGAGTTTAGAACTGTGCAGAAGAAAAATATGGTAGTCAGAGTTGTAGACTATCAACTTATTGTAGGAAATTTATACAATATGGGAACATATATCATTTTGAGAAGGTGTGTATTAGAACATGAAAGGCCCAGAATTTTGGCAGAAGCTCATGAAGGAATAGTTGGAGGACACTATGCAAGAAAAGATACCAAATAGAAGGTATTGTGCGTAGGATTATGGTGTTCAATAGTCCATAAATATGCCAAGGAATATTACCAGAAATGTGATGTCTGACAGAGGGTTGGAAAACCCAACAGAAGGGATGAGATGTCAATAAGACCATAAGTAACTTTGTAGGTATTTGAAAAATGGGAAATAAACTTTGTTGGGCCAATCAATCCACCAACAGAAAGTTCAGGAACTAGATATATCATTATTGTGACTGAATACTTAACAAGATGGGCAGAAGAAACACTAGTCAAAGACTGTAGCGCAGAGAAAACAACACACTTCTTGTTTGATCAAGTGATCACTGGATTTGGATGTCCAAGAATTGTTTTGAGTGACCAAGGCACTCACTTTATCAACAATACCATAAGGTCTATGAATGATGAGTTTTAAATCTATCACCGGAAGAGTACACCATACCATCCTCAGGAAAATGTAATTGTAGAAGCTTTCAATAAGAACTTGGAAAATGCTCTGACAAAGATCTGCAATGTTAACAAGGATGATTGGGACTTGAAAAACCAGCAGTACTATGGGAGTATAGGACTACATGTAATAAGTTGACAAGATAAACACCATTCAGATTGGTGTATGGACAAGAAGCAGTGGTGCCATTAGAATTTTGGGTACCGAGTCTACGCGTAGCAACAATTACCAACATGACAGAAAGAGGCGCAGTACATGAAAGGTTAAATAAACTAATGGAAATGGAAGAGGATAGAATTCTCGCAGGATTTCACCAGGAAGTAAAGAAAGCAAGAGACAAAGCCTGGCATGACATACATATTAAGAAGAAGATTTTTAAGGAGGGAGACCTAGTCCTGCTCTATGACAGTAAATTTTCCCAATATCCTGGTAAGTTTAAAATGAATTGGCTAGGGCCATATCAAGTAAAGAATGTCACATATGGAGGATCTATGCAGCTAAAGGATTTGGGAGGAACATAAATCAAAGGAATGATCAATGGTAGTTGAATGAAACTATACAGGGACAATTGACCTAGTAACGCTTAAAAGGCACAACATAGTGAGAAAGGCATGTAAATAATGTACTATAACAAAGATAAGGATAGAAAAATGATAAAAAGAAATAAAATGGAGAAAAAGAAGAGAAAAAAATACAAAATAAGAAAAGAAAGAAAATACAAAAACACTGGAGAATATAATGTGCAGAGATAGTGGAAACAACACGACAACAAGAAAAAGTGGCCACGCACAACATATGGTTGACAAAGAGAAACAAAACTGCACACTAAGAAAAAGTCACAGCAGAAATGCACGGTGCATTGAAAAAGTGCAGTGCACTGAAAAAGGGGCCAGCAGTCAGAAAAAAAATGATCGTTAGGGAAAAAAGGCATGAATTGGGGCATTTATGGAATTGAATGAAGTGTACTCGACAAGTTTCAATGCATTAATAACAACCAAAAAATATTCTTAGAGAATATTCATGGCAATAATGACACCCTCTATAAATTAGAAATGCGAGCCAATTAAGACTTATTATGCATTCGCGAACCCGCAAAGCTAAAGACGAGAGGCGAACAAACGAGTACAAATATTCAAAGTAGTCGAAGCTCAATCCAGAAAGAAAGAAGTTCCCATGATGGCACTTCCAAAGGTTGGCACACCAATCCAAACAACATGCAAAACATGCAGTAGTCTCCGGTTTCCATAAGAAAACATAGAGGCAGAGAAGGAAACTACACAAAGGGAGAGAATTTTCGATGCCATTGCAATTCCCTCGCCACAGGTCGAACCACTGACCATCACATTGGTAGAAGAAGAAGAACAATCTCAAATGATGTCCAGGATGGTGATTGAATCACACGATAGTGTGTATAGGAATGAACCAGTTGCCATAGGAAACCCATAGCAACCTGCGAGGGCCAAAACAACCCACATAACAAATGGGGATGACAATGAGAGAACATAGTCTGATGCTGCAAGACCACAACCTGGGGAAGGGTCCGCGAAGCAGGAGGAATGAAAAATTGAAGATATTATATGGCATCCAGATTCAAGTGGGGAAGAGAGAAAGCTATATTCTGGGACCTCTACTGCACCGGTAAGAAGAAATGGAAAACAACCTATCGTGCGGTCCCCGTGCAAGAATATTAACGCATAAATTGTGCTATCGCACATTACAAAGGGGGTACATGCCACACAAACCCTATTGGGGTGCATGGAAAGGATAATATACGTGTACCACGAAATGGCCGACACTAGTAAATTCCTAGAATTTTCACAACAAGTATACATGGAGAGCCTAGGCACAGGGCCATTTGGAGACCCAATACTGTAGCCAAATCAATGGGTAGTAGGCTTGGAAAACATAGGGATATTGAAATTGGTGGAGACTCCCCACTTCAGCAGGGGGAAAGAAGTGAATAATTGCATCAAGCAGTTGATGGTAGTCCTCCATAAAGGGTTTTGTTGATGCTTGAATTCATTATGACCAAAATGACAACCTGACAAGGATGTAAATCCCCCTGTGTTTTTATAGTGGTACTCCTATTTTAGAATTTGTTTGGATTTCTGAATATTCAGAATGTGGGACTTGACAGAAGTCCATTGTAGTATTTCAAAGAAACTTAAATATTGTGAGAAAATAAAAAGAATTTATTTTTCTTTCTTTTTAAAGAAAGTTCCTGAGAAAGGACTAGGAATCACACACTTCACACATTTAAAGCAAGTAAGAAAAATTTCCTCAGATCCATCATAGTTAAGATAAATATTTGTGATCACATAAAATAAGAAAGGAAGATGATCTGCATGCATAAGAGAACTTTAACATAGTGGATACATGGGAAGCTCAAATAAAGATAATGATAGATCAACCTCAAATACTTTATATTTTGAAAAGGGTTACAAAGCACAGTCAATATTTCTCCCAAAGTAGATCTCTTGAATTTTCTAAAAAATATATAGTCTGTTACATATTATTTGAAATTTAAAATGTGTTTGTCTTAAAGACTAGGATTGGGGCTCCCGCAGACCATAAAGAAAATAAATAATATAAATAAGCTCTTAGAAGGAAGACGCTGGTGCGGTAAAAGAACAACAAGACCTTGTAAGAAGAAAAAGAGGAGTTACGAGTCTTCAGTTAAACCTTTCTAGTGAAAGAGGTGGAATAATTGGATGAAGGACTTGATAAAGAAAAAGAAGGATGTGATCAGAATAAACTTACTATGATGGTCTCTCTTGTTTTCATTTGCTTGTTGATGTCCTTTTATCATTTTCATCAATGGTTACAAGAATCGTCTCAACTGCTTCTTTCCCTTCATTGGTTAGTTTACCAATAGCTTTCTTGAACCATTATTTGATATAACTTTTCATAGGTGCCACATTGATTTCATGTCGGATTTTAATGTTGAACAAATCGCCCTCCAAGTCTCATAGATTGAGGGAAATTCCATGTAATGCTTCTTCAATATCCTAATTTTTTACGAAGTAATCCACTAATCATTTATATATGGCGTCCTCATCATATTCAATTATACCATAGAATTTTTCAATTGATAATCCTTTAAAAATCTCAAATTTCTCATCGAATTGTTGTTTTGTTAGGAACAACGAGTTAAGAATCAACTTGGGATATTGGAATTTGTTAGTGCTTCTGGCTAGGTCCACCTCCATGAGCCTTTTGAATAGTTCTT
>ML826774.1:7873-21626 GCA_009831015.1 Picea engelmannii
AAACATATTTTCTTTTCATTAAGTTCATTTCATATGCTTTGATCTTATTGTTCATAGTTAAATAACTTGTGACATATCTTAAGTGCTTAACCTACTTGCCATCATAAGTTACTTCACTTTTAATCTTTCAAGCATATGATTAACTCACACTTAATTTCTTTTCATGCAAAGTTTAGTTCTTATGCTTTGATTCTTAATAACTTGTGATATATTATAAATGCTAGATCTAGTGGTTTCATAAGTTATTTATCTTTTCATATGTTAAGCATAGGTGACCTAATCTTGTGGCTATAACATCTTAATCATTATGTTGTTAATCTTTGCTTCCTAAAACACATTTCACTTTAATGATTAACTCTCACGGTGACAAGTAATCTTGAATCATAAGATCTCCTCACACTCTTTCATTTTGGTTTAAAGTTAAATATCTATGATGTTGATGTGATGCTCACACATGCTTAATGATCTTTTCCTTTATGTGGCATTATCTTATGGTTTAAGGCATTTCAATTTAGCTTCACACTTTAAAGCAATCTCTTTAAGTTTAAGTTATCTTGCTTCATGGTTGTTCTCTCACATACATAACTTAAATTTTATTTTCAAGCAAGTTTAATTTTCTGTTATATGTAGCAAGTTGTCCTTGCTTAAATCTCACACTTAACTTGTAATCTTTATGTGGAATAGAGGTGGGTCGTCATAGGCAGCCAGTTGAGACTTAGTACGTGATGGTGAGCATCATAAGCCAGATGATAGCAGATGAGCACCGAGGGCTTATGACAGTGATCAGTCTCACACAGGAGCCATTAGAGGAGATTGGAAATGATAAACTTCCAAGTTTTCCATGGGATCCGGGAGTTCATTTTGTTAGCAGGATGTTTCACGTCATGTTGACCCAGGTTGCGCCAAAGAGCCACACACTCCACCTTGGGTTGGTTTGGAGTGAGCTTGAAGGTACTTGTCCAAGGGAGCGAGACATTTTCTCCCTCTTGATCATCATGATCGGGCAGGTACTACTTCCACAGAGATGTTCTTACAGATGCAGCTTCTGGACAACCGGTCCAAGTGCCACAGGTACTTCAGCTTGAGGATCCAGGAGTGGAGGATCTGGTATATATACAGGGAGCAGTCAAGCATGGCCAGCATAGTGCAGTGTTAGCATGGTGATCTTCGACAGAGGCTAGCATGGGACCCAGGGATTTCAGGATTCAACATTTCACTGACTGACAGGGGCGAGTGGACCTTTGCAGGGGAAATTTGTTCTGACTTTCCATTGAGCTTCAATGTTGAGGAGAGCACATCACTTGAGGGTGTCTCACGGAGGTCTGGCAGTACCTCATTCCGGCATGAGCATGGGCAGCTGATGGAGGCCGTGTTGATCTTGGTAGTATCTTGGAGGATGGACTCAGTTAGGGATGAGGCCATGAGTCATGAGCAGGAGTTTCACGGTGTTGATATATTTCAGGATTATGCTTCCCAGGGAATTGCAGTTCATGTCTTGATATGGGACCCGGGGGGCAGAGTGCATGTTAGTTCATCTGTGGATGGGGTCTACTCTGTGTCCCACAGGTGGACATGGGATCCTGGTATTATACTTGAAGGAATTTGGTTATTTCTTGAGGACAAGCAATTTTCTAGCAGGGAGGACTGTAATGTCCCCACTTTGGGACATCATTACATTACAGGAGGTTATGATGACCAGAGTAGCCAGATGGAGGTTATAGAAAGTACAGGGATTATTGAGAGGCATTTTGGGGTCCGGCTTGCATCGCTCATCCAATTTCATCATTATGATCCATTCCGCACAGGTTGGATTTGGTTCTGTTGCATTCCGACGATTTCCATGATTTTGAGTATTTTGAGCTATAAGTTAATTAAATTCACTGAAAAGGTCATTTTGGGCACATTTCTTGGAGGAACCTCTCAGTGTAATAGCTTATTGGAATCGGGAGGAGCAACACTACAGGATGGGATGGTGAGAAGTGACTTTTAGTGGCCAGGGAAGCAACAAGGAGAGATAAGGCACTTTTCAGAGGTAAAAAGGTTAATTAATTAATTAAAGTGATTTAATTAATTAATTAAATATTAATAAAATGAAAGTCACTTTAGAGGGACAAGGTGAGCAGGAAGTATAAAGGAAATGCAAGGGCTTCTATTGATTCATTTTCATGTATGTTTATTATTTTGATATCTGGCTTCTAGCTAGAGAGCCCATACCTTGGGGGTTTTGAGGATTTTGACTTAACAAACCCTAGAGGACGATTCGGTGGTGAAATATTCCACCTAGCTTGTCCCAATCTTGGTCTCAGGGATGCAATACTCTCCCACACCATTCTAGTTCAGATCTACTCAATGCAGGAGGGTTCTACACCAGCCACAGGCACAGGAAGAGGAGGGCGCACCATTGGGGGTTTCCAGCAAGGGGGGCGCACCATCCATTGAGGGAAGTTCGTTCCAGGTGATTGGAAAGGCTTCTGGAGATTCTAGCACCTGGGTTTTCATTGCAGGGTCGTGGCCATTAGATCTAGTGCATTCCGATGGAGTTTTATGTGTCATTTGATTTATTGGATGCATGGAACGAATTGGAGGAGAGGAGCACACTTCAGAAAGTGATTTCAGCCATTTGGTAGATCAGATCTTCATCATTTCGCTTGGGACTTCACCAAGGAGGTAACCAAGCCCCTATCTATCATTCTAGTGGTTTTGTGGAGCATTTGGAGGCCTCTAGGAGAGAGGTCGAATTATCTAGGGTTTCAGGCATCCAAGGGGGCACACCATTCCTTGGAGGACAGTCAGATCCATGAGCTTGAGAGGGATCTTGGAGATTTGAGCACCTGGGTTGTTCTTGCCTTTACCCGATCGATTGTTTGGCATATTTACCGGAGTGATTGAACATCTTTTGCAGCAAGGCCAAATTGTTGAGGCTATTCAGTGTTCCAGCAGGGCATGGCATCTTCCAGCTCAAGGGTTTGGAACTCCTACAGCCCAGATCTATTCTTGCATTGGTCTTCATTCAGTATTCATCTTTCGAAGGCTTGTAGTCTTCTATTGGAGCATTTTGTAGCAGCTCTCTTTATGTTTATGGGAGCCATCTATTGAGCATTCCAGATTAGCCTCACTCTTGTATTAGGTTCTTATTATTATGAATAAAGATCAGATCTGAATCATTGTTGGGTTGTCTATTACATTGTTGATCTTGCATATGGTTGAGGTATGTTTCATTGCTTTATCTTCTTATCTGTTGTTGCAAACACACATTAAACTCATCAGTAAAACCCTAGCACAACCTAAGAGAAAACAATAAGCAAAGTGTTTGACGAAATGCCACAACCAGAAAAAGTTTAAAAGTCACCCAAAACCGTGTTGTTCCTGGCATGTTAGCTTGGGAACATTACATCAAGTGGATAAGTATAAGATCCAAGCACCTATTAGAAACAAAAAGAATTAGATGCACATATTCAAAGGTTTTGAGGATCAGAGTGGCACATACCATGATACCCAGACTCATTACCTCATGGAGCAAGAACCATCTCTGATACAGGACCAAGCCAGGGTGATGGATGTTGCTGTTGTTGACAAAGTGGAGGTGCTGAAAGGAAGAAAAGATGGGCCCTCCAGGGCCATGCTCAAGTCGATCTGGCTCTCGGTACTCCATGGACCTGTGGGCCTCGAGACATAATCTCCTTAGTTATCCCTAAAAGTGGGGATAACAAGGCCTAATTAAGAGTACCATTCGGTTCGGGAAGGGGACAAAGTTGTCGCCTCGATTTATAGGACCGTTCAAAATCCAAGAGAGAATTGGACCCGTTGCCTATCGTCTCGTATTGCCACCCCACTTGCATAAAACTCATAATGTTTTTCATGTATCTATTCTACGTCATTATGTTGCTGACGAATCTCATAAAATGAATTGGAAGGAATTGTAGGTATCGGACACAGGAACCCTCATGGTCGAACCGTTATGCATATTGGACCGTAGGGTCCAACAACTCAGGAATCGTCTGGTAGACCAAGTTAAGGTCCAGTGGGACAAGTATAATCCAGGATCTTCTACTTGGGAGGATGACGAGACCTTACGACGAGATCATCCCTCACTTTTTTGACCACCTCGAGAATATGTTTTCTCGAAGGTTGGGTGTATGTAATGCCACCTTTTGACTTAGGCAGCCAAAATTACTTAAGGCCTAATCATCTTTATTTTCTATTCACTGTGAAACTATTAATGATACACTTGAACTTTTAAGACATATGAACCTATGTGAATGTCAATCCTATGAATGTTTAACGTTATTTGAATTATGATGGATATTATTCAATCTATTTCTAACTTGAAAATTTTGACATTTAAAGTTGTTGGTACGTGGATACCGGATTGAGATTATGAATAAATGAAGTTACATGATGATAATGCATGGATATGTATGGATTTGTGTTATAGACTAATCTGCAGGTCAATAGGCTATGAAATAGCCGGAGAATAATGATGATAAAAGGTTGATGTCGTGAACATCGACCAGGAAACAGTATGGTATGAATCTTGTATGTGAAATTATATTGGTTCAAATGCATTTCTATGATGTGTAGACGAGTGCAAGTTTTCAGGTGGCAAGACTGCCTAAAACTGAATATACGATGACAAAATTCCCAGCAACACAGTGCCACTGTATGTTCCATGGTAGGGTGTTGACCCTAGTTCTATTAGGAGGGGTGGAGGCATTTCCCACCATGTATCCTCTGAAACCTGGAGTCATGGGAGGACGATGTCAACTCACGCTCCCGTAGACGTGTGATGATGACTGTCAGTTGCCTACTGGGGAAGCTTGGTCAAGAGAGTTGGCACTTCCGCGTATGGGTTCCATTTGGAGTTAGGTCAATATTGTTGACGCTCCAAGATAGTCCAGCAGAGGAAGGATAGGGATGGAAGATGGAAGTAAGTTAGGGAGGAAGGATGAATAGAAGTAGTCGAGAGTGTGTGGGGATTTCTCCTTATAGTAGAATTTATTGTTTTCCTCTTTTTGAAAAATATGTATATGTGTATATTTATAATTGTTTAACTGAACTACAATTATCTAAGTGAATGTTGTTTGTGCTAAATTATTATAATTGACGGATTTTGCGAACATTTTAAATGTTTACTATCTTATATGAAATGAATGGTCTTGTTGATTAGATTGGACGCATGCAAGAATTAATTTGGGAGTGACAATTATTATCATTAGTGCATGTGTGAATCATGTATGTGCTAGCTACACATGCATGCCTTGCACATGTACACTAGTATGTATAAGTGTTTTAAGTTGATGATGTTGTTTATTTGATGGGATGTATGAATCGTGTGTTGTTACCCTTGTATTGTAAATTACTCTAACTTCGGGACGAAGTTTCTTGAAGGGTGGGAGTATGTAACAACCCAAATTGATTAATTTTTATCATAGTTTTTAATTTAAATTTAATTAATTATTAACATATATTAAATGAGTCTTTTATTATTTTATTATTAAAAGGTGGGTGAAGTAATTAATGGGGGGTTAAGGTTGTTGAGGAATTAATGGGGGGATAAGGTTGTTGGGGAATTAATGAGGGGGATTTGAGAGAGGAGGATAAGGAAGAAGGGGGGGACTTGGAAGAAGGATCTGATTTTGGTTTGAGAAATTCTGAAAGATAGAGAAGGGGAGAAAATTGGAAGAACAATTGTTTTGGGAACTCTCACAGGGCACTGTTGTTACTGGGAATTTTGGGCCCGGGGGCCAGGAAACCACAAGGATTCCTGAAGCTAGGGATCCGGAGAGGTTGTTCCTAGTTGGCTGGGAGGTTAATATTCAGTTGGGAAGTTTGGGAAAGCACAAGAACAAGTGAACCAGGGGCTGAATCAACCAAATCTGCAAGTGGAGGTATGTATTTCACCAGTTGGTCTGTCATCCTTATGTTGTTGTTATTATGTTGTTATCATTAATATGCTACTATGTTGTTGTTATTATGCTGTTGTTGTTTTCATTACGCTGTTATCATCAATATGTTGTTGTTGTTTATTCCTGGTAAAAGAAAATAATGAAAGAAATTATAAACTAAATTCAATCATTTTAGTAGGAGATTTTAGAAAACTTTTATTTATTTTTAAGTCCTGAAAAATAGTTAGGCTCTACATGTCCTGGTAAGAAGATCAAGGTTGTGTGGTATGGCATGTTATCCCCAATTTCTAGGGATAACTAAGGAGATGATGTCTCAAGGCCCTCAGGTTGCAGACATGGAGTACTGAGAGACAGATGACTGACAACATCCACATGCACAGACAGAGACCCACTTCACCACCATGCATCATTTATTCGTCATGATGGCATTCACCACATCATCTTGCTTCCGGAAGACAATGGGTCTTGCTCCATGAGGTACAAGTCAGGTATTGTGGTAAGTGTCACTTTGATACTTGAGGCATTTGAGTATGTTGCATTTAAAGTTTCTTTTGATTATAGAACGTCTTCTTGGAAATTATTCTCTTTGCCCTGTTTCACCTTGGTGGTTGACATTGTTCCCTACTAAGTGGTCACCCTTGGGGATGGGTTTTCTACTGGGAGGTCCCCTTGACGAGTCATCGTGCCATTCCCGATCATACTTATCATTTTTCACACTTCATCCTTTTCACCTCCTTATCTTTTGGGATTTTCGAGCGTACTGACCCAAGGGATTGTACCTCATTTCATGGGAAGAAGGGGTTGAAGGCCCAGAGGGAATGTAGCTAAAAAAAGATAAAATCCAAAACTATAACCTTCCAAATGCTCACCCAAAGAGGTCTTGAGAATGATGAAACATTTATCCTAAAAAATCAAAGACCTGCAAGAAACAATTTCACATATATAAATGTCCCACTTGTTGAGGGATCTACACAAGTGCGTTATACCTTTTGCTTTACCCACATGGCACTCTGTGTACCCTCTGACTTCAAGTAACGTTGTGGTACTGCCTCCAAGTCTTATGTTACCCATTTGGAGTACCCAATTGTTCTGGACTTAAATAAATTAATGGCAAATAAATGGGCTTGGAAAAAAGATGCATTGAAAACGAAGGTGCAACACACCCTCTACAAAGGCACCCATAAATGAGACAATACAAACCCTTGTATGTCATGAACCCTGTTATAGCGCAAGTTGTAGGTTGGGCAAAGCCCGACCCAACCACGGAACAAGTGTTACAACTTGGGAATCCTACACCCAATGTCACCTCGATGTAGGTCCCGCACTTCAAGGGTGACTAGGTCACTCTAGGGAGGTGATATCGGTGACCCTAGGGGGATTGAGATGGAGATGGAGGGAAATAAAAATGAAGCCCCTAGAGGTCAAGTCTAAATGGAATGAAATGGTAGGGAGAGATTCCTTGCAAGTCATGTAATGGCTGCCCCACAGGTATTGTACTTCTCTGGATGATTGTACTTGCCCGAGACACAAGAAAACACACTTTGCAATGATAGATGTTAGTTGGATCAGCAAGTCAAGCTTGTTGTCCCTAATTTGCAGCAGTAGATATCAGATTATATCAGCAAATAAAACATCTAAAATCAGCATATAATGATCTGGACTAGTTAAGATAATTAGCATCAAATTTAACAATGAACATAGGTTGAAACAAGGCACTAGATAAGATGGTTGTTGTAACATATGTTTTCTGCAGAAAATTGCAGCCTTATGGCTGTAGCATTCAGTGGCAAACAACAGCAAAATCAACCATGAAAACTTGCCAAAAGCTAGCTCAAAAGATGTGCCCTAGTTAGTATAGTAAATGAGCAAAGTTAGAGCTAGTCTAGGGTTAGTTTAGGAGTTATGACAGTGTTAGTGGCTAGGGTTATGCAGCCCTAATGGTTGTAGGTTAAAGTTTGTAACAGAAATTAGAGTGTTGGGAGAGAGGGGACGCCCTAGTGGGGGAAGACTCCTCTCAATGAGACAAATCAACTTCAAGCAAGAGAACTTTCAAAAGGTCAAAGATTATGTTTCCCAAAAAAATGATTTTATATCTCCAATGCAAAAAAGAGTATGACTAGTACCTTTACAATTGGGTTAACGGAGTCAAAAGGAGCTTAGAGAAACTACCTCGTTGGGTGTGTAATCCCTTTTACTTCCCAAGGCAAGTTTCTCTAAGCTAGGGTTTAAGCTAAGAGGGTGTATGCCCTTATCCTTCTCTTAGCAAACCCTTGTCTAAGCAATAAGATGAAGCATAAAGTGATGAAGACTAAGGTGGAGGTGTATGCCCTTATACTTCCCACCTAGTTCCTAGCAAAACAACCTTGACTTGAAACAAATGATAGCAAGAAAGTAAAAACCATACCAATTCAAGGAAAAATGCCAAGATAATCCACCACAATAGCAATAGAATAGCCTTCCAAGGCTAGCGCATCACTTCTTCCATCAACCATTCATAAGTATAGCCATACACAAGTGCACAAGAGATAAAAGAGCCAAGGTGGCTGAAAATTTCAGAACAAGCCTCTCACAAGAGGGAGAGTTATGATTTGAAATGAGATCTTATGATCTCTATTTATACAAAATTTAGCTAACATAGCTTGTCCATAAAATAAGGAGTAAAACACAAGATTAGGGGTCAACAACCCTAATCTTGCCCCCTTAA
The DNA here is from genome assembly GCA_009831015.1 of Picea engelmannii. Classification (NCBI taxonomy): domain Eukaryota; kingdom Viridiplantae; phylum Streptophyta; class Pinopsida; order Pinales; family Pinaceae; genus Picea; species Picea engelmannii. The sequence goes on from ML826774.1 coordinate 16,484, forward strand.
CACAATAATATTATACAATTCACTTAAAAATTCATCTTTTGCACAAAATAAACCCTAATTTAGGAGGACGTCACCCCTTTAGGGGACGTTTTTCCACTTTGAGGAATTCGTTGGTATTGGAGAAGCGTGGATGGGCCTCCAAAGGCCATGTGTCAAGCATCTAAGTGATATCACCATGGTGAATTCTCTCTTCTCCTCAAAACGTCCAAGTGTAAAATGAGAGGCACCTCACCACCATGCCCTAGCCCCCCAAGGTCATGATGTCAAACTCAAAAGTGGGACGTTTTGCCCCTCCTAGGAAAATCGTTTGGCAAGCAATGGGTGGGCTAGGTCGTCCAAGTCATGATCAAGGACATCCAAGTCATATCTCTCTTATCTAGCATGCAAGCCCCTGGCATCCAACCTGTGGGCTTGTAGCCCCATGGAAGCCCAAGCTAGGCTTGTTCTCCCAAAACTATCCACCAGCTAGGTCCTGCAAAGACAAATGAACACGCCCTCCAAGGATCTCAAGTCATAACATCATGATAATTTAATCCAATCAATAAATAAGCCATCCAAGCATGTGCATCAAAGATCACCATATCAAACAATTAACATCTCAAAGACATTATGCGGCTTGTCAAGCTTAAGTATGGGAGGGTTGACAAGGTGTCCTATTGGGTATATCTTTCCCTAGGTCAAGGAGAGCTTCCAAGAGGTCCCTCTCTAAGCCATGCAAAGTGTATAAGGTGGATGGGGTCAAGACTCAATGGGCATAGGGCTCATGTCATACTAGGGGTTGTAATGTCTCATTCATGGGTGCCTTTGTAGAGGGTGTGTGGTACCTTCGTCCGCAAGTGCACTTTTTCAAGCCCATCATTTTCCTTTTATCTTTCTTTCTTTATATTTTCTTTCATAATAGAATAAGGAGAGATTGAAGGTCACTGCCCTGGCATGGTGACCAGGGGGTGGCAATGTCACCCACAAATACCTAATGGAAATTAGAAGGTTGGCTCGTGATGAGACCCCCTTTCTCTCAGCCATGCAACTGAGATTCACTGCCCTGGTTTGGTGACCAGATGATGGAAATGTTATGCCACTAGATATCCATGGACGTGATAGGTCGGCTCGTGATGAGACCTCCTATCCTTCAATCTACCTTTCAAGCATTTCTTTATTATATTATGGGTCCCCTTTTATTCAAAGATAAGTGTTTCATTGCTTTCTTGGGTGATCCCTGGGCGAAGCTTTTGGAAGTTTTATATAAGGCTTTTATCTTTTACCCAACACCAACCCCTCTGGGCCTTTAGCCCCTTCTTCTCATAGAATGAGGGACAACCCCTTCTTGGGTCAATACACCCTAAAATCCCAAGAGATAAGGAAATGGAGGGGAATAATGATGGAAAGTGGTAAGTATGGTTGGGAACGGTATGATGGCTCATCATGAAATATCCCTGATCCGGCTGATCAAGATATTCGCTACTGTTCTAATGCTCTGGCGTGCAGATCTGATACACTGGGGGTTTCTGGATGCGTTTTAGCTGTGTAATTGAGATGTTCTTCGGTTATTGTGGTTGCATGTTGGTTATTGCAGGTGCATGTTGGTTATTACATGTGCATGTTGCATATTTAATGTTTAACAATCATATAAGGGTGCATGCAAGAGTATAGAATGTCAACTGCTCAATATCATGAATAATAACGGTTCAAGCATGGAAATACAATAGCCTACTGGAAATATAGAATCTAGACGTTAGTCAGATCTCCTGGATCTGTACTGGAATACAATCGAATAACAAAAAATACACGTGATCATAAGAAGATAGCAGATCTGATGCATGCACGGATAGATCGGCAAAAATGTGCGATTCCGGAGAAATACAGTAACCGCTACCGGCTGGAAAACTCGACCGGAAGAACCCACCGTCAGAATGTGCCCAAAACTGCTCCAATAGATGCACCCTGGTCTCTATACTGGGATGGATGTCTGTCGGAACTCGGATCGGACCTCTACGGCACTGGATCTGGACCCCTGGGGGGTTTGCGGCCCTCCTGGGACACTGAATGTGCCCCAAAAGATTCCACCGTCAAAATCTGCTGCTATATGGCTTGAAACGATCGTCTCGTCAAATGATGAAATGGGTCGGAAGGGTTTGTCCGGATCTGCCCTAGAACATCTGCATGCAACTCCAAATGTCTGTCCGAAATGACTGCGCCCTGAATAACTGGATGAATCGATCTGCAAGATTCCAACGTCGGAATCTGATGATAGATGGCTCAATGGAAGCACCCTGGCTGGATCTCTACTGGGTCGGAACAAATCTGCAATCAGGAAACAGGTCTATTGCAGATCTCAGAATCCTCAAAATAGCTTGTGCCCTCCTTGGCTGAGTTGCGCCCTCCACAATGAATACTCCTGAAATGAATGGTGAAATACCTGGATGGTATCTCCGATGGGCTAGGGTGTGTCTCTCAACACCGAAATCGATCAATGGTGGTGGTTTTCTCCAAAAATCCACAAAACAGTAAGGTCGACTCTCCTCCTCCTCTGGGAACTCTCAACATCAAATCATAACAATGCATAACGAGGAATTAGGTCAAATTCCTCCCTTTATATCTTTCCCAGTCTAATTCTTCATTGACCTCACTTAGGCTAGGCGCCTTTCCATCTAAAATGATTTATTTGTCAATTAAGTCCCCCCTTAACACCTTTTCATTCTAATTCTTCATTGACTTAGGCTTAAGTGACTTTTCCTAAGTATTTTGGCTTAATTCAACGTTTAGCCGTTAATTCCTCCTTATTTCTCCATCTTGTTCCCTGTTTGTGCTTGACTATAGTCTACGGGAACATATAGACTACTAAGTCACTCCCTGCTGGCCTACTCTTGGGAACGGGACATCACAGTCCTCCCTTCCCGAGATTGCTTGTCCTCAAGCAACATATATCCTGGGTGCTACAAAATATGCTCTCCCTCCCATGTGGCATCCTCCACTGGAAGACCCCTCCATCTAACCAAGCACTCTCTGATGATCCTGCTCCTCAATCTGTGCTCTCTCTGCTCTAGGACCTCCTCTGGAACCAGTTCCAACTAACCCTCCTCATCCAAGGGTGGCAACTCCTGTGAAATGCTAACCTGTTGTCCCACCGCCTTTTTAAGGAAAGAGACGTGAAAGACGTTATGAATCTTGCTACCTTCTGGTAGCTCTAGGTCATATGCCACATCGCCTATCCTCCTGATGACTCTGTAAGGCCCGTAGAACTTCGACTTCAGCTTCTCTGCTCCGCTCCTCTTCAAGGAAGATTGTCGATATGGCTGTAATCGCAGGAAAACCAAATCCCCTACCTCGAAACTGCGCTCAACTCTGTGTCGATCTGCATATATCTTCTGCTGATTCTGAACTGACTGCAAGTTCTCCTTTGCTGATTTAAGGATCTTTTGGCTCTCCTCCACCAAATCCTTGGCCCCCGAGACCCTGCTGTCCCCAAACACAGTATCTATAAAGGAGGGTGCATCGTATCCATACAATGCCCTGAACGGTGACATCCTGATAGACATATGGTAAGTTGTGTTGTAGCAATACTCACCCATATGTAGCCATCTCACCCAAGTGCGTTGTTGTCCCCCCACATAGTTCCTCAGATACCCTTCCACCCATTTGTTGACGATCTCTATCTGCCCATCTGTCTATGGGTGGTAGTTGGTACTCGTGGCTAGCTCTGTGCCCGTCAATCTGAAAAGCTCCTGCCAAAATGCGCTAATGAAGCGCCCATCCCTATCACTGACTATCTGCCTGGGTAACCCGTGCAATCGGAATACCTCCCTGAAAAACAACTCTGCTACCTGTATGGCCTTGTAGTCTGTGGGTATGGCGAAGAAATGTGCGAACTTGGTCAGTCTGTCGACCACCACAAATATACAGTCCCTTCCTTGCACTCTAGGAAGGCCTGTAATGAAATCCATGGAAATGCTCTCCCATTTCTGCTCTGGAATGGGTAGAGGTTGTAGTAATCCTGCGGGATGTGTCTGCTCAGACTTGTTTTGCTGACAAGTCGTGCACTCTCGTATGTGTTTCAGCACGTCATCCTTGAGACCCTTCCATGAGAATCTCTCCCTGATCTGTCTATAAGTTTTGAAGTACCCCTAATGCCCTGTTGTTGGTGAGTCATGACACACCTTCAGAATCTTCCCTTTCAGGGTGGATTCTGGAACCAAGTAGATCCGGTTCTTGTAGAAAATGACTTCATCAAGAACCCAATATCTATCATCAATCACTTGCCCGTCCATCACCTCGCAAGCAAATTTGTTTTTGGAGTATTCCACCAACAAATGAGCTTTCCAATCAGTACAAATATCCATCATCAAACATCCCGCTGGCCTCCTGGACAAGGCATCCGCCACAACATTCCTTTTTCCCTTGACATACTCAATGTCAAAGTCGAATGCTTGGATCTTTGAGACCCACTTCTGTTGCCTCTCGCTGAGGTCTTTCTGGTCAAGGAAATACTTGAGACTATTATGATCAGTCTTCACTACAAACCTGCTGCCAACCAGATACTGCCTGAATTTGGTTAAAGCATGCATGATCGCTAGCATCTCCTTGTCGTAAATAGGATAGAGTCTCTCCGACTCGTCGAGCTTCCTGCTCTCAAACACAATGGGGTGGCCCCCCTGCATCAAGACTGCTCCAATCCCAACCCCTGATGCGTCGCACTCTAAGATGAATGGCTGAGAAAAGTCTGGAAGGGCTAGAACAGGGCATGTGCTCATAACCTCCTTCATTTTATTGAATGCCTGTTGTGAATCCTCTGTCCAATGAAAAGCACCCTTCTTTGTCAAGTCTGTGAGAGGTGCTCCCAACTGTGAAAAACCCTTGACAAACCACCTGTAGTAACTGCATAACCCAAAGAATCCTCTCAGCTCCGTGAGATTCTTGGGCGTTGGCCAATCCACAATGGCTCTGAGCTTTTCCTAGTGAACCTGTACTCCCTGCCCACTAATGATATGCCCTAAGTACAGTAATTCCCTCATGCCAAATTCACATTTGGATTCCTTGGCATATAAAGACTGGGTCTTCATAATATCCAAGACCTTCTCCAAATGTGCTAAATGCTCATCCCATGTCTTGTTGTAGATCAATATATCGTCGAAGAATACCAGAAGGT